>LOJH01043371.1:0-13321 GCA_001685095.1 Ellobius talpinus
CTTATGAGTGAGTACATATTATATTTGTCTTTCTGGGTCTGGGTTACCTCACTCGGGATGGCTTTTTCTAGTTCCATCCATTTGCCTGCAAATTTCAAGCTGTCATTGTTTTTTTTAACCACTGAGTAATACTCCATTGTGTAAATGCACCACATTTTCTTCATCCACTCTTCAGTTGAGGGGCATCTAGGTTGTTTCCAGGTTCTGGCTTTTATGAGTAATTCTGCTATAAACATAGTTGAGTCCTTGTGGTGTGAGTGAGCATCCTTTGGGTATATGCCCAAGAGTGGTATTGCTGGGTCTTGAGGTAGACTAATTTCTAATTTTCCGAGAAACTGCGTGATGGCTCTTTTGAGCAAATTTTGCAGTTGGAAAGAAGAGTTCCTGGAAAGAAGTTGTGTCTGCCAAAGCTGACCAATTAAAACTTCAGGATCAGTGGCAAGTTTGGAGTGTTGCAGGTCCAGAGCCTGATTGCAGTTTCTTTGGGATTGTTTTTTAACTTATCTAAAGGGTCTTCCCTTGCCCACCTCAGTGTCAGACCTAACATCGTGGTAAACAGATAAAAAAAAAAACCTTTGGAATGCATCAACTCAGCAAACCTCTGTTCTCCAGCAAAGGATCCAGTGTGTTACCAGGGCGCTCAGGGCCAACAGCTGAGCTTTTCCGCTGTGCAGTAACACACTACTCAATGTATCCATCAAAGGATCTGCAAAGTGTCTGGATTATGACTTTTCCTTTGTTCTATTACTATCAGAACTTCATGAAACTGCTTCCACATGGAACACGGTAGTCAGGGAGACCTAAATCTATGTTCCCAGTTCATGACCACCTAAATTTGCTTCCAGAATGCTTTGTCTGGATTTTTGCTTTCCACACACAAATGATTAATTCAGGTTTTAAAGACAAAGCCAGACTGCTCTGTCCGACACTTCCTTCCCCCCTGTTCAAGAGCCCCCATACTCAGAAGGGGCTCTTGAAAGATGCTCTGGGACAGGTGTCTTGGGCCACCAACCTCCCTCCAGTGGGCCATACAATCTGATTAACAGCCAGGGAAGTGAAGCATGACAAGGGGGGAGGTAGACGCTTTGACACCATGGGAATGCGCATGGCTGCCGGTGTCCACTGACCCGCTTTCTCCTTCTTAGACGGAACCCTCCTTCTGCTCACTCATGTGTCCTCTTGTCTCTTTGCAGGACTCCTCTTCAGCTGGACCTGTCCCCACAGCCATCCCACGAGCTGCCGCGGTGGCTGGAGAGCAGGGCATGTCTCCCAAAGTCCAGCTGCCCCTCAACGTGTGAGCTGCCCTTCATGTCTGTCGACATTCTCTGCACACTGGCATTTACACAAGTGGTTTCTAGTGGGTTTTTCAGTTAGTTACTGGCTGTGCTGTGGAGTTACACACGCGTGCTAATGCTGCTGCCCAAAACAAGAGGGTGAAAACAAAATCCAAAGTGGTCCCTAGGATGGTTAGGAGAAGTGGGTGGAAATGAACACTATTTGATGGGTCTCAGAGATCCCTGAGGAAAGAAAGGGTGTGGCGAGGTCAGTAGGGCATCTTTGGAAGTGTGGGCAACAGCTTGATACTGCCTGTTCAGAAATGCCACCCTGAGGCAGGCCAGCTGCGTACCAATCCCAAATATAATCACATGAATCACTGCTAGGAAATGAGGTGTTTATCTTGTTGAGGAAATTTTCTCTGGAAAATTACAGCATTTAAATGATACGTGGAATTCTAAAACTCCCATTTAAATACCCTTCCCAAGAATTAGATAGCTTCTGTATTTGGCAATGAGCTCAGCCTCTTGAATGGATGCTTTAAGGTCGAGTGGATAGATGTGGCAGACAGAGAGACAGAAAGTTACATCAGTCCAGGCAAGCCAGTGAGGCAGTCGGAATCTGTATGGTGCAGAATGCACTGTGGGAAAGCTTCTACAATCACCTTGACCATCCAGTTGGACTCTGGCCTTAGTCATTCTGCCAAGTCCAGATGTTAGACTCAGGCATGGATAAGAAAGTTCTGAACCTTCATGCTTACCCAACTTAATGAAAGAAATCTGAAATGTGTCCACTTTTCTCCTGGCTTCCCAAGGAAACCAAATTAATATATCCCAGATTAACCTTCAGGTTAAAATTTACATTTTCAGCAGGACTAGATATCAAGGACAGTTAGCCCTACCATTTGTAAATTCAACTATCCTTTAATTCAACTACTCATGGATAGAAAATATTCAACAAGAAATTCCAGAAAGTTCCTCAAAGCCAAACTTGGGTTTTTTTTCATGCACCTGTATAAAGTGATGTACAGATTTTGTATTCAGTATCATGCCACTGAGAGATGAGTTAAAGGATACGGAAGAATGGCATACATTATAAGCAAGTGTCGGGCTATTCTTTATTTGGGACGTGAGCATCTATGGATTTGGGTGCATGGGGGATCCTGGGATCCTGTGGATGCTGACTGGGTCTGCCCATGGTCCTGGTCTGCTCCTTTGGTTTCATTACAAGCCAGCAGGCACGAAAAGCGAGTAAGAAGGCTAGAGTGAAGAGCTGGATACCGGGCATCACCCCCAGGGAAGAAGGCCCCTGTCTACAGGAGATGGCTCTGGTGCAGTTCCCAAATGAGAGGCTGGGCACAGACTAGGTTCAGTTTTGTGTCCTCAGCTGAATGCCTACACTCAGGCTCTCATCAGCTACCCGCATTTCCTTGAAAGTCAGGACGTCATGTTCCTGGCTATGGAAGACTCCAACTCTTACATGTCAGGCCAGCTACCAGAAAAGATATGTGTCTTTAAGACCCAGGAGTTAGGAGTCATCCAACTACATTCTTGGGGTCTTGGCTGTAGACACTAAACACAAAGGGCCCTCTTTCCCTGTAGCCCCCTCTACCACAGAGACAAAGTCACTAGGACCTGTAACATGGCCTTTCCCCCACTCCCTACCTCACCCCCAAGTCATGTTGCCACTATTTAGCTTGAGATAATACCTGTCAGTAACAAAGACTAGGGTAGGGGTGAGTCAGCAGTTAACACAGTGATGGTCTTGGGTAGGGGTGAGTCAGCAGGTAACACTGTGATGGTCTTGGGTAGGGGTGAGTCAGCAGGTAACACAGTGATGGCCTTGGGTAGGGGTGAGTCAGCAAGTAACACAGTGATGATCTTGGGTAGGGGTGAGTCAGCAGGTAACACAGTGATGGCATGAATAGTAGATGAATGTAGACCTTCTATGAGGCCAGAGAAAACTTAAGAGTATGCATCCATGGCTGCCCACTGAGCATCCAAGACATGCTTAGAAATCCCACTCGTGTTGGAGTGATATATATGGTCCAGTTTGAAAACCTGATGGTAAAAATTCTAGTTTTTATGTTACTGACGAGGAGGTGAATTTATCAAGCAGGTGTGTAGCCTGCCACCAGTCCATTCTCTCTGGAACACTTACTTCCTTGATTGACGGCGCTTCCTGTAACAGTAACTGTAAGTCATGTTCAGAATCCTTGATGTGAACATGAGATAATTTATATTTACAAAAACAACCACAGAAGCAGTACTCCAAGTGTGTTCAGGATTTTATGGCCTTGGCAGTCCAGGCAAGGGCCCAGATGAAGACAGTGTGTGGATCAGTGGTCAGTGATGGACTAGCTCCATCATACACTGTTGCCTTCACTATTCCTAGGGAGATATGATTACGCATCCATGCACTCTAGATAGGGCAACCAACAGACCAAAGGAACAATCTCACCCAGATCTGGATTAGTGAACAAATAGTTTATCGGGTTTATAGGAGCATGAGTGAGGGGTTACTCATAGAAGAGAGGTGTAGATTGCCCCCAGAGAACTGCACCATCAAAAAGTTTTATTCCACTAGAAACGATGACCTCCCAAAAGCTGCTTGAGTGGGTCTCTCTTTCAGTTAACTTTCTCCCTCCTATATATTCTAGTATACTGGTTCTCAACCTGAGGGTCACAATTTTTGGGGGGCCAAATGACCCTTTCACAGATTGCTATCAGATGTCCTGAATATCAGATATTTACATTACAATTCATAACAGTAGCAAAGTTACAATTATAATGTAGCAACAAAATATATAATGTAGCAACAAAATAATTTTATGATTTGGGGTCACCACAACATGAGGAACTGTGTTAAAGGGTCACAGCATTAGGAAGGTTGAGAACCACTGATCTAGCCCCTCCTCAGACCATATCCTCTGGTGCAGAATTACATACAGCTAATGGGTACAGAAGGGAGGGAGTGGCTGGACCTTAGGTAAGGGTCTAATGACCTTCTCACCCCCTCCTTCTTTAAGGGGCTATGTTTTACTTAAGGTTTCTATTGCTGTAGAGAGACACCATGACCACAGCAACTCTTATAAAGAAAACAATTCACTGGTGTGGCTCACTTACAGTCTCAGAGGTTCAGGCCATTATCATTATTGTGGGGAGCATGGCAGCATGCAGGTGAACATGATGCTGGCTACATCTTGGCCAGAAAGCAACAGGAAGGCAAAGCTTAAGCAAAAGAGACCTCAAAGCCCGCCCCTACAGTGACACATTTCCTTCAACCAGTCCATACCTCCCAACAGTGCCACTCTGTGTGAGTTTATAGGGACCAATTCCATTCAAACTACCACGAGCTGTCAACAGGCTCAGTTTTACAAAGCTTCCCTGCAGGGGCCAGCTGCTATGATTGATGGTAATGAACACGTTATGCCTGGAGGATGGTGTTGCACAACAGACTCTCACCCATAGTCCCTGTGTGTCTTAAAAATCCTGCTGGTGACAAAGCCAGGCCAGTGATTGATGGCAGGTCGCTGCCTTTATAGAAAAGTTCCACGTCAGGTTCCTCAGGATCTGGCACACAAGAAGGCTCTCAGTTCGCAGGCACACTGCGTGACAGTGTGCTCCTCTGAGACAGTGACTCACCCCATGCTTTTCTGCTCCTTTTCTGCTGTTCCGTAATTCTGACTCTTGAGCTCAAGTGCCTTTTATTTGGCCAATCTGCTAGCCATGATGCCAGAGGCCCATGAATGTTCGGGTCCTGGAGGCCATGTCCCAGGTCAGAGCCAAGCCTTCTGAAGGGTCCGAAAAGTGATGGGACCACATGTGAACAGGGTACCCCTAAATGCAAGAGAAGTAGATTCTGGCCTCAGTTTCTCCATGGAAATCTTAGAGTCAGATTATAAAGGAGGCCAAGAGAGCGCACAGGGACCAGTGAGTGACTAAGCAGCACTGACTGGAAAGAGAATGGGAGAAAGACAACAGAGCCACTGAGACATCTCATCCAGCAGCCCAGCAGGAGGCAGCTCATCTGAGCAGTGCTGCAGGCCTTGGACTGGAGAGGACAGCACAGCAGAGGCCTTAGATTCGTAAACCCATCTGTGATGTGATTCACCTGGGTGAGGGGTATCCGCCTCCTCCAGAACCAGTTTGCCAGGCCATGCAGAGGACAGTCCTAACTCCTAGGAGAGCACCACCTATGAACAAAAGTACTTGGCACAATCACCACTTATCAGGAGAGCCACATACTTCCTACTGCAGGTGGCTCCCCAGATGTTACCTGGGAGATGTCAAGGAATCCAAAAAAGAACAGGAAGAAGAGAGCTCGTCACTTAGGCCAGGAAAAGGAAGCTGGAGGGTGGGGGACAGAGGCTGATAGTTCTGGATAGACACTGGGTCTCTGAATCAAGTGGTTGGCACTGGTCACATGACATGTGTTTTGCATGACAATGGGAGTCACTTGTAGGCTAACACTCCCCCTGACCCCTAGCACCCTCCATTCTGGTGGCCAAGGGCCACTAACCCACTATAAAGAACAATGTGAGCCCCATGTCCTGGGATGCTGAGAAAGCCATGCCCAACTCAGGAAAATGAGTCATTTATCACAGACTCATCAAACAGCTCTGTCCCACAGTGAGATGCCATTATAACCTACTAATATCCATTAGGTAAGGCTGAGTCAGTCTGGAGCAGTGGTTCTCAATCTATGGGTTGCAACCCCCTTTGGGGGTCAAAGGACCTTTTTACAGGGGTTACCTAAGAATATTGGAAAATACAGATGTTTACATTATGATTCATAACAGTAGCAAAATTACAGTTATGAAGTAGCAACAACAATAACTATGGTTGGCAGTCAGCACAACATGAGGAACTGTATTAAAGGGTCGCAGCATTAGGAAGGTTGAGAACCGCTGCTCTAGAGCAGTGTGAGTCCTCTGGTATTGTTCCCCAGAAGCATCTTAGAGGCCAGTCTCCAGGTCAGCTTTGGCGGTAGTGGACAGTACTGCCCTGGCTCCTTGCCTGTGGCTTTAGTTTCCTAACCAGGCTAAGGTCTGCCTGCAGTTGAGGGCACGGCAGCTGGTACAGGAGGCCAGTCACCTCTTCACCTCTCAGTGCCAGAGCCTGCTCAGTCTTCCAGAAGACATATTTAGCTTTCCTGTACAGACTCTCTCACTCAGCATCCTTGCTGCCAGTTTATGTAGAGAGAGCCTGCACAGATATTGTCCACCATCACCTAGTCCACCTGGCACCCATCCTTTGAGCCCAATAGTTGATCGATGGGTGCACATCTTCACAACCCGTACCTGGGTGACTCTAACAGACAGTGCTGAAGCGGAACCCCTTGAAGACGTAATGGGGACAGACTTTTCACTCGGTGATGAGAAATGTGAGCCAGCCACCATCTGAAGGAGAAAGAATAGGTAATGAGCAGAGGCACCGGAAGGGTCTGATTCATTCCATGATTAGAGTGGAAGGGAGATCTGCAGACAGCAGCAAAGAGCTCGCTGAAGAGACACGAAATGGGCAAGCAGCACATGCGCCAACGGTTGCACATGGACACACAGCGCCACATCTAGTCCTCACGGCTGCCAGCTTGTCCAGTCTGAGCTCTGCCTCGGGACTCCAGGCATGGGAGTTAGCGCGACGTTCAGCCTCTAAGGATTGGCCAGCTTCAGTCAGGAGTGACTTGTCCTTGACTAACTGCTCCTAAGAGGCACCGTTTCTAACTGGCACAAAGGCCACACACAGACTATAGGGTAGTAGTGTGCCAGTCCCTCCTGTAGTTGCCTTTTTCAGTGTGGGCCTTTGTGCATTTGGAGAGGTGATTACCTGCACGTGGCGGTGCCCAGCTGATCTGGAGGTGGCAGGAGACTGCCTTCAGCACTTGCTGAAGGCCCATGTCATGCCTCCGCTTCTAAAGCCTTCTGAAGTGAGTGTAAAGTGACAGCCGGGAGGCTAAGGACCACGCCATCCACAAGTACACCTGTGCATTCCTAGTTCTGTGCCAGACTCAGGGCATATGGGCATTACGAGGGACATCTACCCACACAGACCAGGCAGGGCAGCTGGATAATGTAGGGGTGAAGGAGCAGTAAAAGGTGACCTTGCTATGGCTGTCACTAGGAATCTGGAAGTTACAGGGAGTGGGCTGCTTAGACTCCGATTGCTAGAACCGGTCTCTGTGTATAATGCCACTTGTGTGTATGGGTTCCACGCTTTCCAACTGATTCATAAAGGAGACCAGAAGCTTGGTGACATGCTACCCAGTCATTGTCCCGCTCCGCACAAGTGCATGCCAGATACACACGCCCCAAACACAAGGAAGCCCCCAGCACATCCATCTGCCTTTGCCACCCCTCTGAGGCACCCAGAGACGGAAGGGGAAAGATTATTTCTCACAATGAATTTTTTTTTATGGTGAAGTTTTGCTCGCCCAGCACTGATTACCTATAGATTAAACGTGGAAGACTGAGACACTTGGTGGGGTCTCATGAAGCAAAGCAAATTTCAAAGAAGGACGGAAAGGCCAAGGGCTGAGAGGCAACTCAGAGGCTAAGCAGGAACTGCCCTTGCTCCAAGCACCACAATGAATGGCTCATAACTGCCAGTAACTCCAGCACCGGGGACTCTAGAGACCTCTAGTGTCTGCCAGCATAGTACATACACACACACACACACACACACACACACACACACGCACACACGCAATTTAAAGGTAAATCTTTTAAAGATTAAAAGGCAAATCTTGTAAGTGCCCTGCTGCAATCCAAATGGCACTCCGCTACGTGGCGAGCCTTGTAGGCCTGCACTCAGAGCTGGCAGGTGGTATCCCCGACTCCAGAGCTAGACCTACCCCATGCCATGTTCACCCACGCTTGAGGCTCTCGTGATGTCCTGCCCCACCCTTGGGCCATGCTAAGCGTCTAAATCACAGGCCTGTCCTTGACTCCGAACATACAAAACCAGTGGTAGCTTCTCAGACTTTTCTGGCCTTAGCTTCCCCAGCTGTGAAACCTTGGGGCCCATGTGGAGCCCAGGTGAGTCCTTGTGTCCTAGTACACAGTAGACCCTGGATCCCTTGCCCTCTTTCCTTGCCCTGTCTCACCAGTGTCCCCCTGGTGACGCCATATTTCTGCAGGGCTGACACCAGATCGATAAGGTCCCAAAGAAAGTCAAAGCTGGTGGCAGTGCTATGAGAAGTGAAGCAGGCAGGGATTTGGGTCGGCAGCACCCCGAAAGGACGTGACTCTCCTGCTGGGCGTCAGTCAGCACCTCAGCACTGTCCGTACCACTGAGCATGTGTTGCCTACGTTTCCTTGGGCATCCCACCCCTAAGAAGCAACTCACCCCTGTGTGCAGAGGCTTAACGCAGCATCAAATCTGTATTTCTGAAAACCTAAATCATGCGCCTCTCGGCAGCTTCTGTACTGAAGAAAGTGAAGGAGTATGCATTAGGCTGGGTCTCTGTTCCATGGTGGTGCCTGCAGGCTCAGTGCCAGGACAGCCAATGTGCAGCCATGTTCATCCTTTAGTTCCCCACTTCCCTGCCTTATTATCTCATTAGGAACCACACCTGTGTGTTAGGGAAACATGGAATGTTGGAAGAGGCCTTTTCTGGTTTTAGAAATCTTGAGATGACTTGAAGCTACTGAGAAACAATCCTCATTTTCAGTGTTTTAGGAAAAGAGAACCACTCCCTTCATGTGCTGGGGAATAATTGCAAAGTCCTTGTCCCATTAAATCACATAAGGGACCCTAAAATATAGAGTAAAAGATAATCTCAAAAAGGAAATGGCCTTCCACTATTTGACAGCTGTTCCTCTGTGGCCCTTCAGGGATTGGTGGCCCATTTATCCTGGCCACTCACACTTTGTAATGCAGTGACTTCCCAGATATAAGAAATGTTGTCTGCATCCCACTCACCAAACTCAGATGGGAAGTGTCGAGGCTGCTGGACTCCTGTCCTCTTGAATGGCCCCTTACTTAGCAGGTGAATGGCTAGAGATAGCTCTATCCTGCTGCAGGAAGCACACTGCGGTCTGGTGATGTGGAATTCCCCTCTGCATGCTGTGAATATCATTGGTTAATAAAGGAACTGCTTTGAGCCTATAGCAGAGCTATAGGGGAACAGAGCTAGGTGGGGAAAACTCAACTGAATGCTGGGAGAAAGGAGGCAGAGTCAGAGAGAAGCCATGGAACCTGCCGGAGACAGGTGCCAGAACTTTAGCCGGTAAGCCACAGCCACATGGTGACACACAGATTAATAGAAATGGGTTAAGTTAATATGCAAACCAGCACTCCTGTTTTGCTTTAACAAGTATTTGTTGAGACTGCACCAAATGCCTGGTAGGGAGGAGAAGCAACTGAACCATGGGTTAAAACTCTATATCCTGTTGGAACACAGGGTGTGCTGGGTAGGGGATGAATGTTGTAGGTAGATGGTGGTAAAAGTGTCCTGAGGCAGGAGCCTGTGTGATGTTTTCACTGGACCCCAGGAGCACTGCCCCCTGAGCAAGGTTTTCTGTGAGGACAGGACCCCGAACTTGCACTCAGCCCCTCACGAGATGAGCATGACCTAATGTCAGCAGCAGCTGCATCCTGCTAGGGGAGTTCTCCTGCCAAGAGAACGCAGCTGCTTCGATTCCCGCAGACCACATAGGGATTCTGTGAGAAGGCCGGGAGAGAAGTGAGGGGAAGGAAGAAAATTGAAACCCTGAGACCTTTATTCAGGCAGCTGCCCAGTCTGAGAATCTCTGCGGAGGGAATGAGCCACACAAGAAAGCATTTCCTGATGTTTGAAGAAAACCTGCTGAGAGACCTGGCAGCAGTGCGTGGGGGTTTGCCATGCTTTCTCAGACATGTTTGTGTGTGCACACACAGCACGGGGCCCCAGGACTCCATGCTTTATATGTTGGTTTATTCCGAAGACAGCAGCAGTCAGATATTTGGCCCGGGTGTAGCCCTGAGTTAACCCACAAATACAGTTCTCTGGCAAAGAACAGGTTATGGGGCCACAATTCACTCCTGTACCCACCAAGCTACACAGCACCAGCAATGAGGTGAACAGAAATAGGTCATCGAGCCTTTCTTAACAGGGAAGCAAAGCCTGGGCCCTGCCCCACTACAGGCAGTCGGTGAGCCCCTGGGCCACCTCCGTTACCACCCAGGGCATATGTTAACCTGGTGGGTTTGGCTGTCTAGAGACCCACACTACTCCAAGGAGCCACCAGTCACCGTTCTTAGCATCCTGCTGTGGCCCAAGCCACAGACTGATCTGACGTCATAAAGGGACTGAAGGGGACAGCTTAGCCAGGATTGGCACTTCACATCTACATCATGGGTTGTCTTACCCAGTCCTCCAACATAGCCACTTCTGGTCCTGTTCTGCCTCTCAGCACCTGTTGCCAGGAAACTACCCTCTCCCCTATGGCACACATACAGCATATCTAGGACGTGCCGAGTGCCTTTGTTAGATTTACTAGCATGGTGATAAAACACCGTGACTGAAAGCGACTTGGGGAGGAAAGGGTTGACTTCATTCACAGTTCATCATCAAAAGGAGTAAGGGCAGGAGCCTCGAGGCAGGAGCTGATGCAAAGTCCGTGGAGGAGTGATGCTTACTGGCTTGCTCCCCAGGGCTTGCTCAGCCTGCTTTACTATAGAACCCAGGACCAGGAACCCACAATGGGATGTCTCCCCTCATCAATCACTAACTAAGAAAATGCCCTCAGACAGATCTTATATAGAGGCATTTTTTTTTCAGTTGAGGTTCCCTCCTTTCAGGTAACTCTAGATTGTGTGACATAAAGCTATTCAGCACGGTGTCTAAACACAGTCTTCATGTGTCTAACTTGTTAGTAACACTTTCCCTCTGGCCGTTCCCATGAATTACACCCTGGTTTTCGTATCTGTCACAGGCATGGGTGGACATGGGGACCTACATGTCCCTGGGGAGGAGGGTCGTCTCCTGATGGCTGCTTGCCTTCAGAAGCCCAGGGTGTTCCCAAACATCGGTGTTCCTGGCTTTCATCCTAGGGGCAGAAGCGTATTAACAGAGGCCACTGGGACCCCACTGAGTAGAATAACTAGAAGGCCTACAGAAGGTGGGGAGACCTTTGGTCTCCATGGGACTAGGCTCCTCCTCGGGGCCTCCTCCATCCTGACATGAATTCTAGCGAACGGCTGCATTTCTGCTTACCCTTCCTCTAAAGGCCCTTTGCAGAGTCAGGAAGATGCCATTGGGATGCTGGGGATCTAGCAGCCCCAGATACCGTACTATAGGACCTTCTAGGAACCTGCAGTCCCAGGACAGATTGATCATGCCCCTGAGCCCGCAGCTTGGGGCACAGTTCTTGAGACGGCGTGTCTGTCCTCTGCTATGGAACTGAGGCGCCCATCCGCTTTCATGGCTGGATCCTGCAAGCAAGGATCTGATGCAGGTTCCTCTAACAGTCAAGTCCAGCTGTTCCCTAGACTCCAGAAGGAGGGGGGCCCTTCTGCCAGGTTATTCCATGCTCACTAAGTGCTGCATGGAAGAGATGCACACATCCTCAGTGTGTCACACAAAGGGCTGACGTCTCTTCGGTCTTATCTGCAAATGAGGCTTGTAAGTAAAGGAGACGTGGAATAATTAGTAGCAAATAATTAGTGCAAATGTTTCTAGAAAGTGTGGAGAAGCCGCCCTTTCTGAAAGAGAGCTTAGAGAGTTCTTGTCTAGCTTAGGCTGACTAGAGAAACCTGGCAGGAAAACCAGGCCTACCTAATTTACTTGACTATCCCTAAGGTTCATCTTGCTCAGATACCAGACTGCAGAAAGCATAGAGAAAAGAGGAAAACATTGTGAGCTACAGAGACCAGGCCCAGGATACAGGAATCCTGGAAACGGAGCATCACTCTGCATCGCTGAGCTTCTTCCCCCCCGTGACACAAACTAAAAAGCCCCTCACTTCACCCACATATCGCCCGGCTCTTCAGTGGGTCAGGGTAGTGCTGTGCTCCGGCAGGTTCACAAGCACTAGGAACACACCTGCTTTCCTCCTCCACCTCAGGGGCTGTGACAGGATTGAGTGAGGTAAAGGGATCAGCTACTCTTTAGATGGGGCTCATCGTCCTGTGCCTCCTCTGTCATCCAGCGTGCCCCTCAGACACCATATCCACTGACCCTTGCCCTTGTCCTCTGTTCACAGGTACCTGGCTCTCTATGCATACAAACCCCAGAAGAATGACGAGCTGGAGTTACGTAAGGGGGAGATGTATCGCGTGCTTGAGAAGTGCCAGGACGGCTGGTTCAAGGGGGCTTCACTGAAAACCGGGGTCTCGGGGGTGTTCCCCGGGAACTATGTGACACCCGTCTCCAGGTGAGAGCCTGGCAACCTGATCAAGGGCCTACATTGCCCTAACACTGTGGAAACCCTGGAGGCCACACTGTAAGCTGGTCCCTGGTTACACCAGGTCCAGAGGCAGTGGGGACATTTGAGTTCCTTTGGGGAGGAACTGTCAAGCTTGGTTTGCTAGGCTTTCTCAGTGAACACTGGCTACCCAGGGGATAAGTCTGGGAGCAGGAGCTGGAGTAAGCAACAGCAGCTGAGTTGGCAGGTGGGAAGGTCATCAGAGAACCAGATCTTCAGGGTACATACTTGTAAACAAGGCCAGTGTGTGTGCATCCTTATGCAATACGCACAGGATGTTATCAGGAATGCATGCTCATATATGTGTGTGTATGCAATAAGTACAGGTCATGTCTGTGTTCACAGTAGTTATGCTATATGTATAAGCATGAAAGTGTGTGCCCCACATTGGTGTGTTCAACCACATGTGCACAACATTTGCATGTATGTAGAGTTTGATATGTATATAGTGTGCACATGTGAGTATCTAATGTGTCTCTGCATGTATGTGCATGATATAGGTATAATACACAAGTGCATATAGGTAGTATAGGCATAGCATATATGGATGCATTTGTACCATGTGAGCATAACATATGTACACATGTGTAGTGATAGGGGAGCGGGGCCTGCTTTTCGTCCCGCCAAGCTCCCGCGCAG
>LOJH01043372.1:0-14006 GCA_001685095.1 Ellobius talpinus
GGCTGACAATGAGGGCTGACTGAGAAGCCAAGGACAATGGCACTGGGTTTTGACCTACTGCATGGACTGGCCTTGTGGGAGCCTAGGCTGTTTGGATGCTCACCTTCCTAGACCTGGATGGGGGGAGAAGGACCTTGGACTTCCCACAGGTCAAGAAACCCTGACTGCTCTTAGGACTGTAGAGGGAGGGGGAGAAGGAGTGGGGGAGTGGAGGGAAATGGGAGGAGGGAAGGAGGTGTTAATTTTTAATAAATAAAGAAAGAAAGAAAAAAAAAGAATTAAAGTATATTTAAAAAGAATTATGACTCCCCTAAAACAATCTAGTATCTATATGTTAGCAATTTTATGTATACAAATAAGATGTTTGATGAAGTTTCACATTGCGACAATAATCACATTTATAAAACTAAAATTGTTGACTATGAGATTAGAAAATAGAGTCTTCTTGATAATTACTGCATATAAGAATTTTCTACACAGGATTTTTCTTGTGGATTCTGACTACCAAATATATCAGCTTATCTTTATATAAAACAAACAATAGAGCTAGCAATGATATATTATGTGGCTATTTTTATCAAAACGTAAGAAAGTCCACCTATTTTATGATATTATTTACCTTTTATTTTATCTTGGAAAGGTGAGAATTAAAATTTAATATAAGAATCTTTCAAACACTTTTCTAGGAAGACTAAGCACAATCTAAATAGTTATTTCTAACCTTTAGAGGAGAAAATTTGTGCACCATTTACTTATTTTATTAACATTTCTTTGTAAAACCAAATCCAGTAATGTGTCCTTCTCAAAGATCCACAGCAATTCACTTTAAATAAACATGTCTGTAAAGAGACATGAAATATAACACATGGTTATTATTCAATTATTTTAGTAATGTTTTAAAAATGCAAAGTGAAAAGTGATATAATTAAGCATCTCTCCACAATTCTCTGTACTCCTATCTGCCATGTTATAGTGTAACTTATCCCAGTGTGATCTGATTGCACAAGTGATGGATTGTGGTACTATTTGTAATTGACTAATATTTCCATGTGGAGATATCTTTTTACACCTCAACAAATTACTAGCTTTTTATAATGGCAATATGCACTATATTAAAAGGCTCTTATGTAGATTTTTATAGTTTAGTGTCAAAGATAAGGTACCTTTCTATTATTATGACCTATTTTATGGACTATAGGTATTTGAAGACATTGTTATAGTTGGAAGAAGGAAAACATGACTAAATCGAGATAAGGAATTAAAAACTGGCAATCAATGAAATAAAATTAAGACAACATTTACATATTTATCAACTACTTTGGACAACACCAAAGCAAGGAATATGCATGTATGCACATGCACATATTCTTGATTATGGTTAACCTGTTCATGGGCTTTAGAGGAGAGCCTCAGGTGTATTTCCAATATGCATTCCATCTCTAGGAGACAAGGGCTTTCATTGGCCTGAAACTTCAACAAATCACTTAGGCTGGCAAACTGGTCAGCTTCAGTGATTCACTTATCTTTTTCTTCTATCACATCACCTCTAGGATTGCAAATACTCAACAGTGGATTCTAAGGATTGGAAAAAAGTTCATCAACCTAGTGTTATGAGTGTCTTAAGTATTTAGCTATCTTTCTAACCCTAATGAAGTATATTTGCTGTAGCTGTAGATTCATCTTAAAGGATCTAGAGCAGCACTTAAGGAATCATAAGAACTCAAATACTATTTAATGATTAAATGAATGTGAAATTAAGTGGTATTCATTTACTCACAAACAACAAAAGACACCATAAAAACACATATTATTTAAGATTTAAAATGATCTGAGTGTCAAGCAATGAAGTAATAATATTCACAGCCTGAGTAGCGATGTATTTTGTTCTCCTGGTAAGACATAATTAAGAGTTTTGAATCAACTAGTCATTCACGTGTGTACAAACAAGAAAAATGGAACCATGTATTTATTTATACATGAATGTTTATGATAATAGTAATTATAATAACCATCAAAAGGAAAATTTTCAATAAGTTTCAAGTGATAGATGGATTTGGTAATACATTTGTAGTGCAATATTTTTCCAGCAAGTGAAAGGATCATTTGCATATCTACACACATGACTGGAAGTATAATATTTGAGGATATTATTTTATGTGGGAGAATCCTGACAAATATAATCCCCCACATGATACATAATTCCATTTATATGAAATGTCCATAATAGACATATAGAGACAAAAATTAGTCCAATGGATTAATGGTTGCCCTAGACATAACAGAGCAAGAAGTATTCTACACATGAGCCATAATTCCAATAATTATATGACAGAAACACATGCACACACACGTAGACACATACCATCATTACAATGTAATTGTACATTTTATAAAGAGGTAAAATATTAAAGGAATAGAAGTGGAGAAAGAAAGGATAAAAGGAAAGAAGGAAGGAAAACTTAAACCATAACAGAAATAGTGTGCAGAGAGTGTGTGAATAGTAAACCTGATATTAAGAAGCTCATGGGCTTAAATAGGATATTTGTTTTAAAATTTTTCTCACCTTGTTTCTAAGATGTAAATATTATATTTCAAGCAATCAGTTACCTCATCTGTAATTTAGCTTAAAAACAGCTGATATGTTTCAAAATAAAAACAAAACTGCTCTTTCAGAAAATGCAACCCACTACAAAATAGCATAAATTTTGGAGCAAGGCATATTTGAGTTCAAACCTAATTTCTTACATTATTTACTTTCTAAATGCTCCTGACAAATAATGAGATGTGTTTTCCTGACAAATACATAATATATGCTAGATTCGCCAAGCAATATGAAAGAAGTAACAGTATTTGACATGGACAAACTCTTTAATAAGCACTTTAAAAATATTTGTACAATCAGACTTTGTGACTCAGAATTTTCTACTTTTGTGTAAACTCTCAAAATTGTTAAATTTGAGGTGCTAAATAAAGAGCAAAACAATATCATTATGTTTTGAGAACTAATCTGAACTTTGAAGGAAAACAAAATATTCTCACAAGCTCTAATTAAAATACTCACCTGTTTTCTAATAGAAAATCCATAGACTCCCTTATATGAAAATCTCCATATATAAATGTTAATTTACATAGAATAATAAGTACTATAAATGCAATAGTATTTCACACCCACTGTAAGTTATCTTATTTTGCATCAAACATAAGTAACTGCATCTAAAATTAAAAATGACTGAAATTTCTAAAGAAAGCTTTTCAAGGTCCCTGTTTTTGTCTTTTAAAAAAGAGTTGGATGCTTTGTTATTTCCTATTTGCAGATGCATATAACAGTCCCTTTAGCAAATGAACACTGGTGAATTTATTGCTGGTATGCAACAGTCCCTTTAGCAAATGAACACTGGTGAATTTATTGCTGGTATGCTCTTATTTACACCAATCTATGCTACCTCAGCCCAAGCGCTGCATTTTCAGTGCCTGTCTTTCTGAGCACACCCACAAAATTTCACAATGGCCAACATTCTGACACTATATATGTATATTTACACATTACAATGTAACTGCATTTTTTATTTTGCAAAGGGAACAGGAGAAAACTATAGGAAAACTAAAAGAAAGATGCAATAAAAATTAATTTGCATTAACATTCAGGCACCAGATCATTGACATGGTTATTTATTTCCCCACTTGTAGATTAATGACAGCCTTTATCCCCAGGATATTGGAAAGGACATAATAAATCTCGACAAATGGTTAAAGAGGGCAGAAGTAGCGGGATTTTCATGGCAGTGTCAACTGTCCATCTTTTGGTTTGAAGTGAAAAGATTACGTCATCTGTAATTTTTAGTAACACCCTCCTGTGAGATTCTTTTACAACTTAATAAAGCAATTATTATATATTGATTTTGTTAAAAACTGTCAGATGATTAGGTGGTTTACTGCAGATAACATCTTGATAGTATATGAGAAGAATGGTGTCACTATTCTACATAAAATTACTAGGGGTTTGTATTTTCTATAAATTCAAAAACAGTCAAAAATTTTCCAATAAAGAGTACAAGATACTCCATTGCATCCTCTAATGCTTGTTTAAGGAGGATTGTTGCATTAAATTCTTTCTCAATAAGAAAATGAGTTATTAAATAACATGGAGTTTTATGTGCTTGATGAGAAAGAATAAATGAATCTTTAAGTATTTTTGCTGATTAAGACATATAAGAAGTTAGGCAATTGTTTCATTTAAAAATTTGAAACACTATTTCTATACAAATTCTCCACTATCTGGTACTCTAATAACTCAAAATGGTGGCAAACTTTTTATATTCTTGTGGCATATTCACATTTCTGTTTCATATCAAATATATTTAGAACTTAATAATTATTTAATATTCTGTTTTTGTGTCGTATTAATTCTGTTTCTTAATATTTATTGGTGAAAGTCATGTCTTATACTGAAGCAAAAAATTGAACAGTTACCAAGTGTAGGCACAAATATGGAAGGAATAAACAGGCTGCAGATTGGACATGGAGAAAACAAAGTGCTTCAAGGAAGAAAAAAGTAAGATGAAAGCATACAATACAAAAGGGTAAAGGTTTATCTTTCCATGACAGTTATGCATGCAAAAATGACTGTTTTCATAACCCATATTAAAGGGTTTTAAGCATCCTTATGCATAGCTCTTAGAGGAAAATGTGTGGAACATTTATGTTTATGATTTAAAATAATGCCTTACCAAGAAGAAGAAATAGTATGAATAAGCTACAGAATAAATGGTAACGAAATATAATCAAACTCTGACATGCTTTTGTCAGATCTAATAGCATTAAATACCCAGATTTTATCAGAAATTCTACAAAAAATATTGGTATGTAAATTTCATCTGTTACTGTTACTTTTTGGGTTATTCCCAATCTTGTTGGTAACACAGCCATCTACAACAACCCAAACAGTAATCTTGAAAGTTTTATAAGTACCTCTAGGTCTTTACACCTTTATATTTCCTACAATGCCATGTTTTACTAAGAACATGGCAATGTGATATCACATTAGAGATATAAATCACAAACCATAAAATTTGCATTTTAAAAATAAACACTTCATTGCTTTAGAATATATCATCCTTGTCATATGGGAATCATCAGTATCTAATACTACACTGTTTTCGTTGGTCTGGTTCTCAACATGTGAGTCACAAATACTTTGTGTTAGCGTATCAAAATGTGTATTACAATTCATATCAGTAGCAAAATTACAGTTTTTGGTACTAAAATATAATTTTATGGTGGGGGGTCACCACAGCATGAGGAAATGTATGAAAGGGTCATAGCATTAGGAAGGTTGAGAACTCTAGAAACAAATGTACTCACTGGAAATATTTTTTTATGTCTCACTGCCCTTCTGCATTTAGGAACCATGATATACTTTGTGTATCCATAGTTTTGTGTCCAATTTAGGCCTATTTTGTGTGATCGAAATACTCACCTATATTTCTGCTTGTCTGGACTACTCTGATGCTCTTTCAGCACACTCTTCTCTCATATATCTAGTAAATAGAGTATTTTTTCTAAACCTTGAATCTGAGAGTGTGCTACTGGGTCATTACCAGTCAACTGAAAATAAAGTATAAGTTGTTTAAAATGTATTTGTCTTCATTCAGATCCCTGCCATTCAAATTATTATGTTCATCTGCCCTAATTCACTTTAAGATCAAGGAATGATGACTTTTGATGCTCTAATGTCCTACGCTGTCTAATGTCCTCCAGAATGCTATCAGAATAGCCAATGAACATTCTATTGTGTTTATTCCATCTTAAATTTATCTGCCTCAATATAATTTATTTAACATCACAATATTGTCATGGTACAGAGCTAATAAGACCAATGTAGTCATACTTTCCCCATGTTCTCTTTTAAAACTTCTAGAACATATAATGGTTTTTAATGTTTTTACACTCATAGATGAATAAATTGTGCATTGAATTATTTAAAATGCAAATCCACTGAATATTGATTAATTAAATGTCCTTAAATGTAGCTGGATTTCATATGGAAGATTGTTCTGATTTGAGAGACAATGAAATAAAAGATATATATGAGTTACTGGAGGAAATAATGAAAACACATGAGTCCCCATTTAGAAAGTAGAAAACTATATTCTGAAGAATAGCTAAGAAATGAAACCAGTTTAGATGTCCATAAAAGGTAAATGGATACATAAAACATGGTATAAATACACAATGGGATTTTATTCAGATCTGAAAAAATAAATCATAATTCTAAGTAAATGAGTAAAAATAGACATCACTTTTAAACGCAATATGCCAAACTATGACAGAGAAATACTGTACTACTATATTGTTTTTCTTATATATGAATATATATATACATGCACATACAAGCATTCAGGGGAGTGTGGAAATGTGCAGCTTAAAAGTAAAAAAAATAGAAAGAGGGTCATCAATCAGCAAGGAAGAAGAGTCTTTAGGGAGGGAAAGATAGCAAATTTACAAGATATGGGAGTATACATGGTACGAAAGCAGAATGGGGACTATTCTGATTTGAGGAAGGGTAAGGACCACCAAAATAGGGTGAGGGTCTTTGGCAGAGATCAATAACAATGTAATGATGTACATATATATAATTGTCAAATGAAAAAAATTATTTTGCATACTAAAATAAAAAAGAAGGGGACTTAACATATATTAAATTATACAATTATTTTCAAAATGAATGAGATGCATGGCATTATTAACCCATTATAAAGACTAAAGATCATATGTATATGATTCATAAAAATCAAATATTCATCATGTAAATTTCAAGTATTTATGATGTTTGCATATATAACATGTGTAAAAATATATAAACTTCATAAAAATTGGAATTTTGCATGATGATTGTTTCTTTTTATTTTCAAATATCAATAATTCTTATTACAGGAAGTATGGGTGTCTTTAACACAGAATTGAGTTACTGCTTAAAAAGTGGCTTTCTACTTATCCTGATTTTTCCTTCATTATACTTCATTATAACACCCACCATGGCTATGCTGACACACCATGAAATTCCCAACAAAGCCTTTGAGTGTGCCTTTTGTAAACCTCTGCTGCAATGGAAAAGAAAGCAGAGGTATTAAAGCCTAATAAAGAGTGCCTCTTGTTGCTATGGTAATGTCTAGTTCCTAAAATCTTAAAGAAGAACTTCTCTTCTTTGATTTACCTGGCTTATGTTTTTGCATTGGTGATATTCAGATGATTAAAAGGTTTCAAGAGATAAGTACTTGATATAAGTAGGTAAAAACTCTACATTAATTTTTAGTATACAGGAACAGTTAATTCACTGAGACAGTGTATGATATTGATTCACTATCTATTCAGAATGTTCTTTTTATTTTAGTCTTTTAAAATGACAGACAGTTAAACAACATACTATTCGTTTTTGTGCTATTCAATTTGGCTTTAATGAGTACAATTTGCATTGGATTGTTTTGTTAGGGTTTATGAAATAGAGTCATATTCATTCGACACAAGTGTTTAGAATAAAATGACATGTTGATTTAATATCAAACATTGTTTATAATTCCAACTTTTTCAAAGCAATAAATTGCAGTATTTTTCATGTTTTCACATTCACTACTAGTTTTCAAACAATGAATATATTATACTAGAAAATATATCTTTCATAAATATATTGAAATGAATATATAATCTATGTGCATATGTGTATATAAATATTTGCATGTATATAATCATGTTTTAAATGTCACAGTAAACCATATAAAATATGTCAAAATTTAAACTATATTATAGAGCTGTTATGGTGTTTGAATATGTGATATGAAAATATCCAGAAAAATGATATGTTGGCAAGTTGAACCAATTACTGATAAATATACATTTGTGTTATAAACATGTAATAAAACTTACAATGCTGAAATACTGAGTCTACTAGAGTATACTAATGAAGGCTTTAACAATTGTTTTCGTGAATGACTTATAAAGTCAATTTAATTGTAAAATATGTTTATAAATATTAAAAATACATTATGTGAGTAAAGACAATGAATGAAAGTAAACTATGATAACACCATGCTTTGATGAAAATCACCACTTTGCATACTAACTTAAAATTCAATATAATGAAATATAAATTCGTTACAAGTAAGTACAATGTTTCCCATGTGATCATATTTAACTGAATACATGTTTTTACTGATGAAATATGAACTAATAATACCCCATGTATAAAAATAGCAAATGTATCATGCAATTTGCACACACAACGGCCATAATCTCTAATCTACCAGTCATTCATGAGGGATTTGCTGTGTCTTTTAAAAGATGATGAAATGACTCTGCCTCCCTGTCCCCTGTGAACTGCTTAGTACAGGTTTTATCACTCAATAATATTGTGTTTGTCACTGAAACCCATCTGTCAGCTCTTTGAGACTGTTCTTTGCACATTTTGATTATCTAACACTAGAAATGAGCTACAAACATATATTGAATTCATAAATGTATACATAAACAGCACTTAATACAATCTATTGTATGGTGTTAATTTTATAGATGTGTGAGGACTAAATTCTTTATCATTTGTTAACAAAAAATGCTTGACGACATCAGAATGAGGTATGTGTGTATATATTTCATTATATAGAAATTGAACAAGGCTTTTGATAAAATTTTACCAAATTTTATTTAGATTTGTATAATTTTAAGAGTTGTATGAGTAGACTACCAATAATTTTAATGACAATCTTTCTACTCTAACAATTCATGAAATAGACTGCATTTCTCTTAGAACTCATACACAATTACATCTTAATTTGACATATTTATTAGAATTCAGCTTCAACGGTCCCAGCAGAACCACTAGCAATATCCAACAAACCTGTATCTTTGTAATACAGTTTAAAATTTAAACAAAATTTGTTATATGCAGAAAATGTTTCACATAGAGTAAATAGCCACTATGAAATTTCCAGTACAATGCTGACTTTTAAAATTCCAGGAGGCTATTATTATTGCAATTATGAAAATAAATAATAGTAACTATAAAATATTTTGGAATGTATACTCGGTGACCAAGATATGCATTCAAAGCACTGTATAGTCATTTGATAGTGAGTCAGTGATCCAAAATTGTTGATTATAGTTTAGAATCAAGCAAAGAAGTTTCTTTAGAGTTCAAACACAGAAATCCTTATATCCTACATCTGCTCCTGTGATTGTTTCACTTATAGATAAAATGTCATTCAAAGAGTGTTCTCCCTATTCCCACAGGACTTCTTAGACGATTCAGAAAACTCTTGGGGGATAAAGATTACTTATTCATGAATGCAGGGTTCCTTTGGTCATCTTAGATTTGATTGGCATTAGCAGCAAATGTGTCTATCTCTAAAGGCTTAAATATTCATCAGAGCATAACCATGGCATTTAAATATCTAAACATAAGAATTTTTAAAGCAATTCCCTTTAGAATAAATATAGCTTACATTACATAGATTATCTAAAATAATGATTAAGCAGTTCATCACTAATAACTTCACTTTGGGAAACAATTTAGCACATTTACAATACTGTTAATATATCCTACTAAATTAGATTTATATTATTGAACAATTTTGCCTGAAAAGTCATAAATAAAAAATGTGGGCTTTAAGGAACACTGTACATATGTCTCTATTGTAGTATATTATTATCATATAATTCTATGTATGAATTAAAATTTCATCAATTTACAATATATAAAAGTCAAGTTCAATTAAATTCAAAGTGTGATTTCAAAAAACTGTCAAAATAAAACAATAGTATAGATGTGCATGGGTGTGAGTACAAAATATACACATACATTTTTATTGTTACATATTGGCTTGTAATTTAATGAATTTCATGTGAAATGGAATCCCACATACAATTTTTACATATCAGGCAAAGGGGCTGGCTTTTTAACTCAGTATAAACTTCATCTGTATTGTTTCAGAAAACAATAGCTCATTCAGTTTACAGAGTAATGCTGTATGCATAAAACATCATATACAAACTCATTTTCTTCACATTGATTTGGAGTATTTCCAGGTGATATAAATTTGTGTTGTGCTCTATGCTCTTTAACATGCAGTAATTTAATGAACATGTACCTTAATTGCTTCTGAATTAAATATGTATGAATGACATTACAATGGAAGGAACAATTGTTTTTTTTAAGAAACACTAACAAAGTTTCCATCGCTAATCACCAAATGGCATTCCTTCCTACCATCCATACCTACAAAATATTTGTGTACTAAACACAAAGTTTTGAACTACTTTTCAAGTTGTCATCCTTAATCAGTTTCCCAAGGACCAAAAAGAGAGTTTTGGTTTTGTACAGTCTTCATTTTATATATTCTGTGAAATAGATTGCTGTTTCCTCTTTTAAAATGTGCTTTGAACAGATATTTAATTAATATCATAAACTATTTAGTAATGTCTTCATTTTTAAAAATAACACATTTATTTGTGTGCATATTTGTGTATGTGGAAGAGGGTCCATGTGCATTATTAGCCTACGTGTGAACATCAGAGGACAACTTGTATGGGTCTATTCACTCCTTCCACTATGCTGGCTTCAGTAATCAAAATCAAGTAATCATTCTTGGTAGGAAACACCTTTCCCCAATAAATCATCTTAGAATAGCATAATACTGATTCTTAAAATTATGTCACATGTTATCTATCATAAATCTTCAGCATATACATTGCTAATTTTGATGTATTTATATGTTCCATAAATTTTTACTAAGTATATGAACACAATTTTAGTTATTTTAATTTGTAATGGCCAGCAACAGAAATAAAAATCATTTATATTTTATTTCCACTAATCACAAAAATTCATTTCATTAGTCCCTACTTTAATGATGTATAGATACGTTTTATGATATATGAGGGGATTTGAATGTGTAGAAAATTTACAGGTCAGAACTGTTCTAAATAATTTCCAGATCTTTATCTTTTTTTTTACAACTTGTTCATTGTAGTATTGTACAACACATATCAATTGCTACATGCAGAGTCAAATTCCAAATTTTAATACAGCCTACATAAAACATTTTACAAAGCAACAAAATGAATGGGCTTCCTTTAAAAGTACCCCAAAACACTTGCTGAATATTTTATTGCTATCAAGAATGAATGGATGCAGGAATTTTATAAATATGTAAATAATATAAATTTAATGTATCAAAATATGAGAAGTTGAACCCCTTTACCACTACTTCTGTGCATGTAAAATTTTCATGTTAGTATCAAATACTATCTAGATGTTTTCCTATGTACAGTAAACTATCAAACTATGTGTTTTAATAGAATTACTTGAGGAAACTTCAATAAAACACACACACACACATGCACATGTGCATGCAGAAATTCATTCACTTACTCACATGTATACATGCACAGTGAAGGCATAACTAAAAATGAAAAAAAATACCATGCAAATATACCTAGACCCTGAAATAGTAGAAAAGCTGGAAAGAGAGGTCTTTGAACCAGGATCTGAGAATTTTTATCTACTCTCTTGGTCACCTAAATTATCAATTTACAAAAGTATAATAAAGAGAAAAATGTCCCCTCACCCAATTTTCTTTCTCTCACAAATCTTTCTGGTGTTCTCACAGGTCACACTCAGCTGGAAGTTGGAGGACAAGGAAGCAACCAATATTTCTTACTGACACTCCACACAGAGAAATTGTCATTTATATGGAAAAGGAAAGTGGATCTGCATGGACTCATTAAAATTATCCTACAAATTATTTTTGAAGTATAGCTAAAATGTAACTTTTATATTCCTCTTTTTACATGTATGCTCATCAATAAAATTTAGAAATATTATATTACAGTAATTCATGTTGACTTACAGTCCATTTTCAGTATTTTGTTTTAGAAAATTCATATTCCTCACATGATGATGTCAAGAATCAAACCATTTTTATATATATTTTCAGTCTATTAAAGAGGTTGCTTTTAGAGCCAGTGGAGGAAAACTGATAATCACAATTATCAATGCGGTGAGTGAGGGAAAGTCTCTTGCAACCAACTTTGATGACCTGAGTTCTCCCGGAATCCACATGGTGGAAGAAGACAACCAACTGCCATAATTTGGTCGGGGTTTCCACATGTGTACTACAAGGACAAACATGTGTCCTTATATGCCCATCCAAATGAATACAGGACAAAACTTTTAGTGTGTGTGAATGAAGTAGTCGCCAATGCTGGTGACTTTCCTACGGTAATTTATGTTTCACATTCAAAATTTTCTAATTAAGATATGTCTTTACTCATAAAGATAGAAAAGTCAAAGTAAGAAAAGTGTGAGCATTTCCTCCCAAGAGGCATTTGATTTTAAAACAAAAGTTATAAGACTAATGTTCAGATGTTTTTCTTACTGCTACAATAAGAATTACTGTATCTATAATGACAACTCTGGAAGAATATACTTGCTTTGTGCAATTGGTTTTATGTAATTTTTAACATTTAAAGTTTACTCATCTTTAAATAACTGATAAAATGTCATGCAAAAATCTATCCTTCAAGGCATTGAGGGGAAATATACTGTGCATTCTTGCTAGGATTTATAGAACAGAATTTCAAACAAGAGCGAAATGCACCTAATTCCAAAATTGTATATTTGCATGTAAAGTATAATCTATCACTTTAAAGAATGTAATAACTACTTACATATAAGTTGTACAGTATAAATTGTACATACATAATTATACATACATAGAATAAAACATTATCAGTTTGGAGTTCTATCACATTTGTTTTATCCCTTTTTTGTCATGGGGAAATATGAAGTACCTTTGGAATAACATTATTTTTAAAATCCATGTGAAGTAGCTGCAATAATACATATCATAAAGTATGTCATGTGAGTAAATGCTTCTGTTTTACTAGCTATAGGATATTTATCTTAAAGATTTCTTAGCTTCATGCTATTAATAATTTCAAACTGGGATTTCTACTACTAATAAAAAGAATGAACCAATCAATTCATTTCACAAAAAGCATATGAGTTCACAGCTCAACACTTTGTTCATAGCTGCATTTGATACATTCTTCAGTTTAAACTGTCAAATGGGATGCATTAAATAACATTATTTGGCCCATTTAAATGTTCTAGAATGTTAAGAATGACCGTATCATTCATTGCCATGAGAAGTAGACATAACATGATTAAACTAGGATGCTCTCAAAGATTTTTGATGAATTTGAAGATGTGTTTGTCAACTGTTCTTTGTAGCTTATGTTTTTCAGTCTTCCTATCAAATACTCAAATATAATCAACTTCTATATAATATTGAGTATGGTAAGACTTTTATCATTTTGATTTTGGGTTCATTGTCTATAATTTTTACTTTTTAAAAAAATAATTTGAGTATTGTGGCTTTCTCATGACATGTTTTTCACATATTCTTGTAACTTTTAAAATTAGAAAAACATTATAATCCATGTTACTCACCCCAGTTTCAACTGCTATATCTATAGAACACTTCTTGAAAATAAGGTTCATAGATCATTGCAGGAAATGGGTTAGAATGATTGCAAGATTTAGAAGAACAGTCAGTAAGTTACCTGTGAGATTATGTCTTCTAGAAATGTCAGAAGCTATACTCATAAAATTGCACCAACACAGCTGCCTAAAGGTGACTTGAATGGAAATGACTACAATTTACTTTCTAAACAGACATGGAAATGCATTTAAAGCCTCAACTTGACATAAAGAACTAGGGACAACTGAGGAATGCTTAAAGTGGGAGAAGTAGTTTTCCCCAGGGAAGAGCACACCAACTGTGTATACAATAGAAAATGGTCAGTGCTGAAAATATGTGGATACAAGGAACATTGTACAGACTGAGCAGGTTGTATTTACATATGCACAGACATATATGGATGTAGTGATATGGGGGGCACAGGCCTGCTTTTCGTCCTGCCCAGCTCCCGCCCGGCTAGCTTAACACCCAAAA
>LOJH01043373.1:0-14005 GCA_001685095.1 Ellobius talpinus
GACCTGGATGGAGGGGGGAGGACCTAGGACTTCCCACAGGGCAGGGAACCCTGATGATCTTTGGACTGGAGAGGGAGGGGGAGAGGGATGGGGGAGGGGTAGGAAAATGGGCGGAGGGGAGGAAGTGGAAATTTTTAATAATAATAAAGAAAAAGAAATAAAATAAAATATAAATAAAACACAACAGACAAAAACTTTAAGGCAATAAAATAGTTCCACCCCCAAAATATGGTTTTCTATAATCTGAATATAAAGGAACAGTTGTCCGTATGGCCTTCCCATACACATTTAGTTCTTTTTTTACTCTTTCCACACAATCACTTGTCTTGGCCCCATCTCCTTGCCCCTCTCCCCACTTGTACATTTCTACCCCCAGTATTCCCCTTTCCACCTTCATATCACATGTGTTCTAGTTCTGTTACCTTCTTTTTCCACTTCCTTGATGCTGCTTTCCCCCTTTCGTGGGCCCCTTTACAGTTTCCTGGTCTCTACCTACACTTAAGCCAAAACACACATACATACAAGTTAAAAGTCAGGATCCACATGAACATGAGGTACTGTATTTCTGATCTGGATTTCCTCACCGAGTATAACATTTTCCAATTCGACCCATTTTCCTGTAAATTTAATTATTTTCACGGATGAATAAAACACAACTGTGTATATGTATCATATTTTCATTATCCATTCATCTATTGATGGCCATCTACACTGATTCTATTTCCTCAATAGCATGGATGTGCAAATGTCTGATATGAGATGGTGGGTACACACCTAGAAGTGATGTGTATATATGTATATGGTGGGGTATATGAACTTCTTTTTTTAGCTTTTTGAGAAATCTCCACGCTGATTCCCATAGTGACTGCACCAGTTTTATACTTCCACTAACAGAAAGGATTTCCCTTTACCCACAACCTCACAAGAATTTGTCATTCTATTTTCTTCATGATGGCCATTCTCACTGTGATGAAATGGAAATTCAAAGTAGTTTTAATTTGCGTTTCTCTGATGGCTATGTATGTTGAACATTTATAAGATATTTATTCATTACATTTTTTTGAGAACTATTTCTTCAGCTTATTGGCCCATTATATTGATTGTCAATGTTGAAAATTAGATGTTTTGAAGAATGGGAACAACATATTTGTACACCAGATCGCCCTAACCTAGGTCAGGGCAGATGGCTCAGAGGATGGAGAGCTTGCTGGGAGTTCAGATTCTCAGTGCAGATGGAAAATCCAAAACCCATGGCATAAGTCTGTAACATCAGAGCCGCTGGGGGCTAACTGGCCAACTAACTTGGCCTAGCTGGCAGGCTTCAGGTTTAGTGAGAGTCTGTCTCCAAAAAGTGGAGGAGCTGGAGAGATGGCTCAGCAGTGAAGAGCATTGCCTGCTTTTGCAGAGGCCTCAGATTATGTTCCCAGCACTCTCACAGTAGCTCACAACCGTTGAAAACTCCAGTTCCAGAGATTGTACCCCCTCTTCTGACTTCCCTGGGACCAGTCAGCCATGTGGTGTATACATACATGTAGGCAAAACATTTATACATATAAAATATTTGTTTCAAGACAGGGTTTCACTATGTAGCCATGGCTGTCCTAGAACTCACTCTGTAGACCACACTGGCCTCGAACTCACAGAGATCCACCTGCCTCTGCCTCCCAGTGCTGGGAATAAAGATGTGCATCACCTCTGCCGAGCAGACTATTTTTTAAAGCTGGAGAATGATAGAAGAAAACATTCAGCATTGCTCTCTGGATGCCATACGCACATACGAGCACATCCATGCAAACAGAAAGGTGAGAACACCCACACATATCCACACAACACATAAAGGGGCAATAAACTCACACACAGGCATGTACCACACAAACAGACCCACGAAAACACCAAATACACACAAAACACACACACAAACACACACACTCAAACACACACATACACCAAATACACACAACACACACACACACACAAAAGCAAACCAAAGCAGCACCTTCTTTGTGTAGAGCTGAAAAGAGTATGAAGTCTTACATCACTGAAAGAACAAGATTTGGAAGCATCAGGTGTTCCAGGCTTTTGTGGAATTTCATTTTAAGGCATTCATGTGAATCAGACATTTAACATCTCGAATGTTCTCTGCATCATAGTGATACTCCACACCATCACCTGCAGAATTACTGGATAAGCAAGTGAAGAAAATAACAAGAGAACAGGCCCAACATCATCCCCACCTAGACAAAGTCTCACATTTACTGTGTGTGTTGACCTTATGAGTATCAACCATGGGATTCCAGCCCTTTGGTGAGTGGAAGATGCTGACAAAAAAGGGTTCAATACAATGAGAAAGATCAGTGAGACGGGATATACATCGGGGTTCCAGACCATGACTGCACAATCACAAAGAGTCTGGAGATGACAATAATGGAGAGGAAATGGAAGCTGAAAAAATTCTGGGTTAGCACCTCCACCTTCGTGTAGCTAGGTAATTCACCTAGACATGAGTATGAAAGGAAATGAGCTACAGAACAGACCTGAAGAACTGTTGGACTTGCTTTTTACCAATTTAGCAGAGACTTTGAACTACGTGCATCATCTATTCATCATGAGCATTTCATGCTTTTGACCTAAAGGCATATCTTTTAGGTAATGAAAAACACAGCTGTTATTAATTCCAGTTTTCCTCAACACATCTTTATGTTTTCAAGACTGTTTCAGACCTGGGTAAGTTAAAATTTTTACAAATCGTATTTTTAATTTGCAGTGAGAATTTATTTTATAGATTTTTCAAAAGTGCCAAATGCATAAGTTCTTGAATGAGTAGTAGCAGAAGAAATTAGAACTCACTTGTAAAGGGTTTTAAAGTTTTTGTTGGCTTTTTTAGTCCTCCCAGAAGAGCTGTTCAGCTGCCACCTATTGCAGGTTTAGGGAAGCTTCCCTCCCACAATCATCTTAATGTCTCAGAGGGTAAATTTTTAAGATCCACTGAGATCCCAGTGCTGCTCCAGTGACAGGGCCATGCCCCTCCCTGCTCCCTGCTCTACAGTAGTACATCATAGACTATCACTCTCGGCAGGCTTGGGAACATTTCTTGTTTTGTTTCCTCAAAAGAGCACAAGAAGCTCTACCAGACATTCAGCTTTATGTTTTCTACTAGGAAAACATCTAGTACCTAATATGAGATTGACATCTGACTTTGCCTCTGCAAGATCTTAGACTTGGGTTATCATCATCTATCTGGCAATTCGAGGAATGTCAGTGTCTTCTATGGGTTACTTCACTGGGATAGATGATCTGAATTACCTGATCTGCTGATTCTGGATGAAGTCCAATTCCGAATTTTACTGTTGCCTTTTTTCTTCGATCCCGTGGCTTGAGAATTGAACTGAAGCCAATACTTGATTTGCTGCAGTGGTTTCTGCGTCTCTGCAAGGGCCCTCCCACTAGCTACTCATTGATGTCCTTTTATTCACATTGTCATTCTTCACTCAGGGCTGTGCAAGTGTCTCAGGGATTTCATGTCTGTGATACCATTTATGTTTTGTGAACTATGCACTGTTGTATGCGATGTAGTTTTAATCCACATAATTTGCTGCTACATATCTCGGTCTGTTTTATGCTCCTCGCTTTCACTAAATACACACTTTTAAGTCTTCGTCTATTTAGAAACCATGTGAAATTGATCTTGTCTGTCAGAGGACAGGCAGGAATTATTAGAAGATTTACAGAAACTACACAATATATCAATATCACTGTGTGACACAAGAACAGTAGCGTCTCGTCTCACAAAGATAGTAGGGAGGTTTGGTGAGTTACTGTGCTCATTATCCTTCAGTCCTGATGTAGTTCTAAATGAGTCTAAAATAAGGATGTTTATTTTGATTATAACCAATCACATAGCAATATTTGGCTCTGTACACTAATGTGCATTTCAACATAAATGATTTTGACATTACACTCTGCTAAACATTTCCAAAACCCATTTGTTATTAAAATACTACTTTCCAAAGGCTCTGATCTGTCCTTCACCTTTATGGCAATACAATGTTAACTGGATCTACTTTGAATAGTCTTCTTGGAAAAGATGGAAAGAGATGGGTTACTGGGGCGGCTCTCCTGGATCATAACAGTTAACTGCTAAATTTTCAGGCACTTGAGACCCATTCCTAAATACTGGCAATTGCTATAATAAAAACTGTATAAGCTCACCACATTCATTGTACTGTAAATGAAGAAATACTATGTGCGTCCAAATTCACTAATCTCTAATTATTGTTAATATCTCACTACTGACCATGTTCAAGTGGTAACTTAAAGTACTAGTCTGAAAAAAGTATCTCCAACTTGGGAGTTCACTGACATATTGGTACTATGTAATCAGCAAATGAGACAACATAGAGAATTCCCCTTAAACACCCCTCCCACTAGAAAGCCTGTGCTTGGCTTGGATAACAGCATATATTCTTTTACGTTAACACTTCTTGTTCAAATTGACCCACTCTAGAGATGCTCTGCATTGATGGATATGTTCAGACCTAACCAATAATGCCATATAATATACGAGAGTCAAAATATAGCAGAGGTGAGGTTTTTAGAACCTGAACTGTGACAGTACATGACAAACGGAGACGTACCAAAAAGCTTAACACCGAACATTTGCGCAGATATCCAAAGAGAACTAAACTATGCCAGATAGAGACCCTTTCATTATAAAACATTGGAGGGGAGAGTATCAGGTCTGAAAACCCTGAAAGAAAGGCAATAGGCCTCACAAAAATGAAAGGGCCCAAATAATGAGTTTCTTTCCCTCCTCAAATGTGTATTGCACTTTTTCTGTTGTCTTCCCTCTCCTTGTGCCACATCCTTCAACAAAAACATATCTCCCTCTTCCCCCAACGCAACTGTGGAACCAAGGCAAGGCTTGGACCAAACCTTACTGCAGGACCATGGGGACACAGTCATCTGTCACTGGAGGATAATGAACTGGGGGATCATGGCAAGAAAGGGGGTATGAGATGGGCTTCAGTCCAGATTAATTCTCTGAATCCTCATTGATTTTACGTGTTTGTTCCTCTGCCATCAAATGGAGAATATAAGAATCCTGACTCTTCAGAGCCTCCGAAGACAAAGGAATTGTGGTGATTAGATAGCATCATCATCACACTGGTGTCATTGAAAATAGAAGCAGGAAGCCACGCATGGAGAAGTGTACTAGAATATTAACACTTGAGCGGCTGAGGCAGGAAAATCACCACAAGGTCTTTATAGGCAAATCTCAGGTATGCAGTGAATTCAAGGCCAGTCTGCAGTGTGTACTGAGACCCTGACTTTTTAAATGAGGCAGGGAAGAAAGGAAGGAAGGTACAATATAAAGTCCAGATCAAGTTATGTTCACTTAGCTAGCTGTCTGCCTGGTGAGGCCTGCAGTGCATGTGTTTGGAACATCAATCAAAGATTCAGAATATTCAGGCTTTAAAAATTTTCCTATAATTCCTATCAATTACCCGATGTGTTACCCTGGGTAACATTTTTTGCGGCCATTTTTGGGAAAGCCATGTGACTGATGTCTGCTGCATCAAGTTTTGAACTTTTCACCAAATCATTAATTTAAAAAACTAAAGTGTTTGTTCACTTGGGGCTTGGTGAAGGTAAACAATCCTCTGTGATATTTGTCTGATACTGTTTAAAAACAGCTTGTCTTTTTCAGTGCCTACAACATGTTTATTATTATTTGTTCACACACACATATATGCCTAGACACAGTGACAAATCTTCAGGATTCCACATGGATGATTACAAACAGGAGTGTGCCAGTGCATATACAACCACAGGACAAATGAAAACACTGACATGCAAACCCACTCAGAATCCCACTGATTGATCACATTAGATCACAAAATACTGGTTTACTAAGAATCATAACAAACAATTATTCCAAAGAAATAATGGATATAGTGCAACATCGATCTTCAGCCAAGTAGACTCCCTACATCATAAAAAGGGCCTGAAAGTTTATAAAAACTCTTTTACACTTAAAATAATAATTTTAAAAAGGCAGGCATGGTGGTACTTGCCTGCAATCCCAGCACTTGGGAGGTGGAGGCAGAAGGATTGGGAGTTCAAAGTCATTGACAACTATATACTGAATCCAAGGCCAGGCTGGCACATAAGATCTTGTTTCAAAAATAAAAAAATACAAACGTTAGTCATTTTAGACATGAAACAGGATACCACACAGACAGTGCTCTAGAGAGGCCTCCTACTCCAGGCTCTCAGGTAAAGTAGAACATGCACTCCAGATGTCCAGAAAGTGAGACAGAGCTGGCAGGCTTTGGTGGCAGGTGGGAACTAGGAGGCTACGGTCCTGTCTCTCCATCATCATCTGAAAACAAAAGGAAAAGCCAGAGTCAGATTACATACATGTCTCCACGCAGCAAGTCCTCACACTTTGGTGCCCCACCCAATCTATGATTTGTCATTGAAACCAGAAATAAACTCCCCACCTTATCTCTGATCTTGGCTCTACCGTTTCTCAGTCAGGGTCACCATTATTTTCGTCAATCCTGAGGTCTACAGATATGATTCTCCCCATATCAGAGATGTGCTGTCTCTTTACACCCCTCCTCCATATTTTCTGACCCAGCCTGCATCACCCACTCTGCCAGACCTCTGTGAGAAGCTAGGTCTCCAGCTTCCTTCACTGTCCTTTATTCTTGGATGTCCACCACCCAAAGTGGCTTCTCACTAACACACTTCATCAAGGTTTTTGTTTAGGCTTCTCATCTGGGCTCAGCCTTCCCGTCCAGCCTCCCCAGCTATGCCATTTTCCTCTGAGCAGTGACCACATGGAGCAGTGGCTGAGCAGTGACCACATGGAGCAGTGAGCGTGTCGGGAAACATTCCAACTGGAAAGCGTCCACGCTCTGAATATACAAGGGAAATGCCTTGAAGATGTCAGCACGATCTCATTCCATTGTAGACCCTTATCATCCATGCATGTCCTCCCAGTCTTCCTCGGTCTCCAGTGGACTGAAAATATTGCCATGGGCTGCGAGTTATTACACCTAGTTCTATTCCTTCCCTTGACATGCCTTCGAACTCCAATAAGACTTGGCCACCTTGGACGGGGGGCTCAGTCTACAGGGGCCTTTTGTTGTCGCCATGGTGCTGGTGGTTTTGTTTGTACTTCAGTTCCTGGCCATTTGCTGTTGAGCGAAAACACTTCAGAACTGGGGATTCACCAAGAAGCTCTCTCTCTCGTCGGACTGAGCATCTGAAATGTCTGACCCAGGAGGTCCAAAATCCAGGTTTCCACAGATTACCGCAACCAGTTCACCACAACACTTCCAATTTCCCAACTCCCCCACCCCATGCTCCGTCTTGAAGAAGACAGCTACCTGGCATGCTGCCACGATGTTGCAGAGAGGCAGAATTACAAGGATCCTGAGAAGTTTTTTTCAGGGCCAACAGGGCCTCGGCAGCCTCCAGCATCCTCTGCCACTCTAAGACAGCAACAACAGAATCCTGCTTGGTGGCATTAAGGACCTGCAAAGGAAATGGTGTCAGATAATGGCATCTGGGAAACCACACCTCCTCCCACTAACACAGGTGCCCCTTTAAGTGCCCAGTTCCCTCCAGCACCCACCCCCACCCTAGGCTTTTTGCTCTTCCTCTTCCCATTCACTAAGCTCATTCCCTCCCAGGGACCTGGACCCCACTACTTTGCCAGGACCTGTGGCTGCAGAAGAAGAGGGCCAGGGGTAGCACTGGGTTGCAGGGTCACACTTGAAAATCTAGAAACAAGGAGAGGAGAGGCCAGGGGATGAAATCCTCTGGTGGAAACCTACTACTGGAACACTTGGCGGACCAGGGGTTTTCAAACCAGGCTGGGGAAATCTGAATGACTCCAAAATGTTTGTCCTTTTCAACCAGCCACCTTCTTGACCTATTTCCTTTTAAAACTTCTATATTCTTCTTGACATGCTAATTTCTATCAGATCTTTCTTCCCCGTGCTGCAATGAAGATGACAAACAACCCAAAGAGACTATGCTCTAATCTGCAAAGCAGCTGGAAGGATGTGAGCCCCTCCTTTTTCAGGTACTGGCTCTTGCTTTCATTTTGCCCAGTCCTCAGTGGTTATGAAGTAATGGGCCAGTCTCTGTGCAGATGATGTCACTAAAAGACGGGGACTGTGAAAAATGCTAATACCTCCTGTGGCTGTATGAGCAGACCTGTGACTCTGGAATGCTAGATGACTCATAATGGAGTCCCAGCTAACTGGAGACCCTCTAATTTGGCATCAAAGCCCAGGGCGATGCCTGCTTCCTGCCCTTTGCTGTAGACACACTGCCTGGACATACTGCCCCTGTATGCCCTCACATGATGTGGGCTGCATGCCATTTGGACTCATTGGACAGTAACTCAATATGACCTTAGCTTATTGGGTAATGTATGCATATATGCCAGTGAACATAAACATTGAACCAGATCTGCTCCTTGATGCTAGTCTCTGGAAGGAGTCTGTTTCCCAGGAAGCTCTGTGACTCTGTCTCCCTCACCTCTCCCCTTTCCCACAAAGGAGAGGGGGAAACCCACAATGAAGGACAAACGAGGCCTTTCTTGAGGAAGTCTTCTCTATTGCCTTTAGCATTCCTTTAGGCCTCTATGGCACTCCCCATCATGACCCCAAATTCCAACCGAATCTTCTCTCACATCCATTTGTTGTGATATGGAGCAACAGCCCAGGCTTATTGAGGGCTTACTGTGTGGTACACCTTCTTCTACTTCTCTTGTCAATGTTATAAACTTAGCCTGTTTTCCCAGAGTGGCTACTGGAAAACATAGACTTGGAAAGACGAAATCACTTATTGAAACCCTCAAGATTAGGAATTCTCAAAGCCAAGTGCCCTCCCTTCACTCCTCCTTCTGAGGTGATGCCGCCTCCTCCTCCACACCTCCTCTTCTATTACATTTCTTCTTCCTTCTCCTCTTTCTTTTTTCTCCTTTGCCTACCTCCCATGGCTCCAACCACAGTGCTTAACATGGAGTAATATAGATACAGCTGGCTTTAGGGCCATATTCAACTCACCTTTTGGGCGATCCATCATCTGTCAGAGATGGATCACGAGGTGCCTGGGGAAAAGAAATCATTGGTTGCTGCTCCAAGGTCACTGGAACATTGGGCAGAATTGCCCATTCTCTCTGCTGGCTAGGCATATGAGTTCTCTGAGAACTTCCCTGCTGGAGTAGAGACAACAGCAGGAATTTGGGTACCTGGCCTACCATGAAAAGAGGAGAGATGAACATGTTGTTGGATGACTACAGCAACTCATAATGTCAGAACTTGAAGCCCTTGAAGATCATTGAGGCTTACCTTTAATTTTAATTTTCAGTTCACACTAAAATCCAGGAAGATGCAGTTAAATGTGAGCTCACATGGTAAATCACGGCGATGTGGGGGATGGAACACATGATGTTAGGACACAGTACAAGGGGTCAGGGAGGGAGCTTCTGGAATCACTTCTCATAAGCACCAGAGTCTCCTTACCTCCTGTGGAACTTTGTGGGACCTGGTCTCACTCTTGTGCACAGCGCTCTCCTGCCCATCTGCAAAACACCAGGCACAGCTTACATAAGCCTTGCTGACACCATCCTTCCAAACATTCGGCCCCATTTGGAGGCTTTGCCACACTATGCATCTTTCCCAACTCTGGTGTTCCTTTCTTCTTCTAGTGAATGGCCACTGTGGAGCCTGATGCTGGAGGAGCAGGAGAACACTTTGGGCTAAGTAGCAAGACAGTATCTCTAAGTAACAAACTTACCACTCAGCAACAAATGTCTACCTACATAAAATATAAGCAATGGATGTGGACAGTTCTCCAAAGCATTTAATTCCTAACATTGGGTTGATGAGCGATTATCAACAGTCCCACTGCAATTTCAAGACAGGGATGCTGACAGAATTACACATTTTCTCTCCACCTAAATTCAGGTTCCTTCGCCAGCCAAAGACACTCACTGTGGCTTTCTGCTATACCAGCCAGCTTCTTACCATGCTTGTAGAATTTAGGGGCAACAGCCATATTCTTTATCAGTCCTTGATCCAGGTGCCTCTTCAGCCTTGTCTTCTGCTCTTTCTTTGAGGCACTCACAGCAGGCAAGGGCCCATGCTCTTCCCTAAAGTGAAGGATTGAAGGACCAAGGTTAGCAATGTGGAAAAGGCCTGATTCTTACCTTGCCAGACATGACACTCACAAGAAGGCAGTGCCCTGTGACATTTGTGGCCTGGAAGAGGCAGAAATGCTTTTTGTCCATGATTTGGGTAGTGATGCAGTGGTTGTAGAAGTTGTACCAGTGGCCTATAGACCTTCTGAAGCCAAATTCTTTCCACCGGGTAACTCCAGTCTCATGCCCACTGTTACATGTGGAGTCAGAAAAGCAGCGGGGTATAGCAGGTATGAGTTTTTGTTGCATGGCTTTAGGGTCAGGAGTGGAGGTCAGAGTAGCACCTGGATCCCCCATCTCCAGGTTACTTAAACTCTGTCCTTAGAAAACTACGTCTTCAGTAACTGGGACTTTTCTCTCTATTGTGCTCACTGTTGGAGTAAGCTTTCACTTCCTCATTTCCCTATGGCTTTCTCAGTTTTCACCTGGGCTTTCTTATATAGTCCCCTTCCCAAAGTCCCACATGTACAAAGCTCTTCACAGTCCCACAGACGTTCAACCTGATAATGAGTTTTTCTGTTTATCTTCTCTCCCCACAATCCATTTTCAGGCACAGACAGTCCTGCATCTTCAACAATCACTACACTTTATTCTGTTGCATCATTAATTTTTTTCTCATGGCCTTCATTCATTCACTTCCAGCCTGGGATTTTATGTCCCATGCTCTCAGACAGTAGTCTCATGAATGCCTTATTTCCCTTAACTTTTCATTAAGGTTGTTTGCACACTTAACCTCAATCTTGATTATCACCTGGATCCCCCCTTTACACTGACTATCCTCTTGCTTCTCATAAGGAATCACATTAGGCTTCCAAATCAGAGGTGATGACCCAGGCCTCTGATTCCACTACTCAAGAGGGTGAGGCAGGAGGATCAGAAGTTTCATACCATTCTGGGTTAACTAGGGAGACAGTATCTCAGTAAAGAAGGTATCATTCAACAGTACAAAACCTACATGAGATGTAAGCAAAGGACAGAAATAGACATTTCTTTAAAGCATACAAATGGCAAAGTGAAATATGAGCAAAGAGGTCAAGACCACGATGGGGACACCCACTGAAATAGTTTACCTCAGATAATGGGAGCCCACCAACTCCAGCCAGATAGGGAAGGAACCAGCATACAACCAATCTAGACCCTCTGAAAGTGGGTGACAGTTGTGTGGCTGAGGAAGACAGAGGGGCCCTGACAGTGGCACCAGGATTTATCCCTACTGCTTGTACTGGCTTTTTGGGAGCCCATTCTCTTTGGATGGATACCTTGCTCAGCCTAGATAAAGTGAGAAGGTCCTTGGACCTTCCCAAAAGCAATGTGCCCTGCACCCTCTGAGAAGTTGGGGGGTGCAGTAGGTGGTAAGGTGGAGGGAATGGAAGAAAGGGAGGGACTGGGAACTGGGAATGGTATCTAAGTGGAAAAAGGTAGTTTGTTTTTGAAAAAACAATACAACTAAAAAGAGTAAGTGGTCATAAACTTGAGCGAGAGTGAAGTGGACATGAGACGAATTGGAGGTGGAGAGGTAGGGATGAAAATGATGTCGCCAAACTACTTGATGTGGATTCCCCTCTGTATGCTGTGAATACCACTGGTTAATAAAGGAAACTGGCTTGGCCTGATAGGGCAGAGTAGAGCTAGGCAGGGAAAACCAAACTGAATAATTTTTAAATGACAAGACTTATGGTTAGCTGTATAATTCAATGATAATTGTTTCTAAACACCTCCTTAAATTAAAAGGTGTCATAAAATTTTTAAAAGGGCAGGAGAGATGGGCCCGGCTGTTAAGAATACTTGATGCTCTTTCAGAGGTCACAGGTGCAATTCCAGCACCCACATGGTGGCTCACGGCCCTGTGTTAACTCATGTTCCAGGGGACCCAATATCCTCTTCTGGCCTCCATGAGGACCACATGCACATGTTACACAGATATACAAGCAGGCAAAACATCCATACACATAAATACAAGACAAATCATTTAAATGTTTTAAGTTTTTAAAAATTGAGTTCAGGATTGAAAATATACTCATAATGCAAACCTCTCTCCTAATGCTTTCACTTGGGAATAATATCTGATATTTCAAGAAAATTTGAGCAATATGATGAGAACATTTTCAGAAAATAAAACAGGCGGTCCTTCTCCATTCCTTTTATGAAGTTAACATTGCTTTTATAGTAAAGGGGGCCATCAGGATAGCTCAGAGGGTAAAAGAACTTGTTGAGCAAGCCTGAAGTCCCACGTTTATTCCCCAGATGAAAACTGCCCTTTGACCTGGTACTAGTAGTAGTAATTTAAATATGCTTTTAACTTTTAAAATTTGGGCTCAGGAGATGGCTCATCAAGTAAACATGCTTGCCATACAAGCCTGACAAACTGAGTTTGATCCCCCTGGGCCCAGATAAAGGCCTGATGAGGTGTTCTGCAAGAGAAATCCCAGAACACTTGTAGTGAGATGGGAAGCGGCCCTGGAAGCTTCCTTTCTGCTAGCTAGCATTTACAGTACTAGAAGGTACTATGCAGGCTGCTGAGAGAAAGATCTCCTCAATATTCTTGCCTAACTGTGAACCCTAGCTAGCCTGTTGGTGCATTCCTGTAATATTATTAGCAAAAAGGAAGCTGTAGCAAGTGGAACACCATAGGTTGGAGGCCAGACTGGGCTACACTGTGAATTCCAAAACTTCATCTTCTACAGAGTAAGACTGTATATAAAAAGAAAGGACAGGAAAAGAAATCTATAAATGAATTTAACTGTATTAGTGGGATAAGAGAAGAGTAGTCACTAAGATGTGTGCCAGAAAGGGGATGTGATAATGTGAAAACTCCAGTGATATAAAAAAATCAAATAAGAAGGTATTCTAGTTTAGGAACATAGAGGAATATTCTCAATGCGATAATATCTATCTGTAAAGAAACAAAAAGCAGCCTGGCCTCTATGGCTACCTAGTAGCTCACTGCACTCTCTGATTCTCAGGCAAGCTTTGTTTGTTATAGCACAAGCAAAATATCACCACAGGTGTGGTGTGTGGATAGCAGCCTGCTCCCTCCTGTCCTGTGGTAACTTTCAGTAAAGACTCATTTTTTAGTCTAGTGATGAGGTCTAGTGATGACCGGGTTTTCACTAAATGAGCAGCACAGCTCAATGACAAGAGTTGTGACCCTGACAACTTATGAAAAGAAGAGAATTGCAGGTACCAGAAGATCCATCAGAGAGGTGAGTGTGTTCCCGACCGGCTGGCAGATGCCCAGGAAACGGAGCACAGACACCCTGCAACCCCTCAAACTATCTGTGTATTCAGTAGGGGCTTCTCTCCCCGGCTGTTGCCGTTCTCTTCCTATCTCATCCCAGCTTGCTCTCAGGCACCCCTTCCCTTTGATGGAGTCATAGGATCCCCTAACTCAGCCTGCTTTGGAGCTGAGGATCTGGGGAAAAAGTGGGGAGTGCAAAGGCTCAGGAGTTCTTTTGTTTCACTGCGCCTGCACAGCTCAAGCCTGCCCTTTTGTCTGTGAGGTTCCTGGTGGCGCTGATCCTGTACGAGAAAATCCATCGGAGAGGATTTGAAGGAAGAGATGGGCAGGCACCAATGCAAGAATTCCTCCAACAATCTGAAAAACAACATGATAAGACCAGAACCCAGCGAACATACAACAGGAAGATTTGAACACCCTAATCCAGAAGTAGAAGAAATAGACATTATGAAAATGATAGAGTCCCTTAAACAGGATGAGAAAAACTACCTTAAGAAATGGATGAGAAGAATAACAAAAAGTTTGAAGAAATGAATAAATCC
>LOJH01043375.1:0-14005 GCA_001685095.1 Ellobius talpinus
TGATTTCTTTCTCAGTCCATTTATCATCTGTGTAAAGGAGGACTACTGATTTTTTTGAGTTAATCTTGCAGATACCTGGTTTTGAGCTGCTTATTTTACTCTTTATGTAGGTCTGGCTGAAATAAAGATCTTGAATAAAGACCCACTTTTATTCATTTGTTTGTTTTGAAAGAGGTCATAGTGGTGATACACACACACACACACACACACACACACACACACACATTCTCTCTGTGAGTTTGAGGCCAGCCTGGTCTTTTACTATGAGTTCCAGGGCATATAGATCTACAGAGAGGAACCCTGTCTTGAAAACAAACAAATAAACAAACAAAAAAATCCTTAAATACATTTGTACTTATATAAACATTCTTTTACATATGAAGCAAACTTAAAAGCACAGAAATAAGTTGTAGTTATCTAAAAGGCGAGCAGCTGTCCGATAGAGAAAAATATATCCTGGAGGAGCTCCATTATTTCCTAAATTTAATTTACAGCTGTAAGCAATGGGTACAGTACTGTAGAACCAGAACTGGGATAAGGATTGAGGAGATAATGTTTGGACCAGAATTGTATGATTATGCATGTCTTGTCCTTAAAAGTGGATTTAAAATGTTTACATTTAAAAGGACACCCTAAGTATCCGAAAAAGATTCAGGGCCATTAGTCATTTTTACTATTCTATTTCATTTTCATTCTTCCTCTTTCTTCTTTTTTTTTTAGTTTTACTATGAACAAAATGAAGTTGGGCCAAGTTTTCAACTTTAGTTTACCCAACCAATTACTTATAAGTCAGTTTGGCACTAAGCGCATTATGTAAAAAAAACAAACCATAATCACAGAGAGCAGTCTAGATATATATGATCAAACAGAAGATATAGTTTAATAAACCAAGATCTTGGCATTATTGTTTGTTAGGATTATATTTTTATAATCATCACTGTGAAAGATAAACTTAAAAAGTAGACACAGTGTTAGATTGGGTAGACACAAAAGCAGACACATATGGAATAATACATATTGAGTTGTGGGGGAGAACATTTTATCTTTCAGCCGTATAAAAACTGGCCTGGCAATACCAGGTGGAAATAGCAGGCACTGAGACCCAGCAGAGCCTACTGTAGCAGCTTCTACTGGCAGCCTCTTGTCTAGCACTTGGCAATTTATCCTTGCGTCTCTTTTGGTATATGTGAATCTCAATGTGTTAGCTCCCTGTGTTCCTATGCCAGTGTTGGAGGCTCGTGGCCAGGCAAACTTTTAGATTCTCCTTAGGAGCCAATCAAAAATGGTCTCAAAACAAAGCTATATTAACAAAACATCATTAAAATTACCAAAAAGAACAAACAGCATGGAGGTTGGATGTTTTCTCTTTGAATATAAAAGGGGTGCAGGATTCCCCATGAATGCAGTGATTCCCATGAATGCAGTGATCTCATGAATGCAGTGATCCCCACAGGAAGCGGTAATCCCCATAGGATGTGGTGATCCCCATAGGATGCGGTGATCCCCATAGGATGTGGTGATCCCCATGGGATGTCGTGATCCCCATAGGATGCCATGATCCCCATGAATGTAGTGATCCCCATGAATGCAGTGATCCCCATAGGATGGCTGTACCACTTTGGATTGTGCAATGTGGTGACCTTAACCAAGACAATTGTGAAGTCATAGGGCATTTGCCTGCATTATGATATAATTGACAAAGAGGATGGCCAAGTCACATGGTTGCTGCCATCTTGAGGTTCCCCAGTCAAGATAGCATCAAGCAACACAGTTGTTTTCTGCTCCAGGTGAATTCAGCCATATGGTAAAATGAGCTCACCACCCTCCCTTCCTCCCATCTGGGGATTTCAAGTCCCTTTTGGAATCTATCCTTCAAAAAAGGATAAAGTGGAGATTATGACACTCCTTTCCTTAAAACAAACAAACAAACAACAACAACAACAAAACCACTACCTAGGTAGGATATTATGGCTATAGGAGAAAACAGTATCTACGGCCTAGGCAGATAGGCCAAAAATAGCAAAATAAAGAAATGGGAAAGAAGTCCACAGTCTCAACTCAGGGCAGATGAGTCTAAAAGTAGCGATAGGGCAGTAAGAATAACATTTCAGTTGAGGAAGAATAACTTCCCAAAGAATGCTAGCAGCCGAGTTCCAAGATGGAAGTAAGAACTGGGCTGCTTTGCTGTCCTTTTCCCAGTCACAGAGTCAGCGGTCAGTCTGACCCAAGACAGGGGTTTGAAGAACAAATATCTTGAGTGTCAAGTGGGAGGGCTGGTCCCACCCGGAGGACATTTGCTAACAGGGCTATGCATTTGGTTTGATAAGGAGGGACTTACCAGCCAAATTAGCTGGCGTTCAGCTGAGAGTTTAGGGTATTAGGCATAGAAGTATGAGCGAGTAAAACCTAAAGTATAGACTAGAAATGGAGCGATTGGGCAGGGGACAGATGTAAAAAGCAGAAAAAGAAACATGGATGTAGGGACCACTTTAGACCTTTTTCCCATTCAGTCTTATGAAGCTGTCTGAGTTGCTAAGACTCTGAAAGTCAAAAGTATTATCCAATATGTANTAGAGATTTTGAACCCTTATTAGGCAACATAAGGGTGAGGCACATTTTGGTAATAAATCACCTATAATCAAAGAGTGGTTTGAAATGAACAACCAGGACCAGCACATTATTAATAGGCTGAACCAGAGTGACCTGCAACTTCCTCCTCAGACACTGCAGTCTTGCTTCCAGGACTGGCTAAAAGTGTCAAGTTTTCTATTGTTGCCCTTCGGCATCTTCTGTGCATAACAACCCATTATCTGCTTTCACTTACAGATAGAGGCATCTCTAATCGTCTTAGTATGACTAAGAGGTATGTAAGCATTAAAGCAGAGGCGGCGTTTATTTTCTGCTTACATACAGTCTTGCCATGGAGGCAGCATCTAGCTAGTTAAAAGACTGCAAATTATGCCATCTGAGAAACGTATGGAAGGATTTGGGGCTCCAGTTATCTTAATAGTCAGAATATTTACTCTCAAACCTACTAAGAGAATGTGCCTTCAGTGCTATTTATAATGTTTTTATGCTGTTTGTCCTTCTTACACTAAAGTTCAGATACTCGCCACCTGAATCTAACATGGGGGATGTCTAAGAAGCTGTTGAAGCAGTGTGTGATAACTTAAATAATAACCATGTTCATTTTCAATTAACATGACAGTGAAAGGAACTGACCAGAACACAGAATTAAGTTATAAATGAATTCTGAAGACAGAAATGACTTTCCTTTTAAGTTCTCTTTGTCCACACATTCTGACACCACAAGCGGGGTTCCGGGTCCTGATGTTAAACCCTTCCTTCACTGAGACAGCAACTTCACTTGCTTTCAAGTACTTCATTGTGTTTTTGTCAACATCTTTTCTCATCCTCCCCTCTGTGAAACTGTAGAATCGTCTGCCCTTTCTGGTAGGCCTCGGGTAAAAGAAAACCAAGTGTAACCCAAAACTGGTTCAGAGTTTAGAATCAGACATGTAATATACACTCCCTAGACTCTAAATCTATAGACAAAACCCCACCATTCTTCCCCCTGTGCTGTGTACTCATAAAACACCCTGCAGTCAGACTATTGGGTGGGCAGACAGTGTTTAATACAATAACTTCTTAAATATAGTCCAGCAGAGAGGTGAGGGCCACGACCATGCACAGAACAGGTTACAGTATTGACCTTAAACCTCCACTTTGAGCTAACATTTGTTTAGGTGTAGATGGTGAACTGTTGGGGAAAGCGTTTCAAGTGCCCTTTCTTTGTGCTTTAACTATATAAAAACTGAAGGCAGCCCTAACACATGAGTGAACTTCAATACTTTACAAGTGACGTGCTCTCAAAGGGTCAGTACGCTCCTGGAGCGACCATGTCTCTTACTGCATTGCAGAAGACCCGAGTGCCAATCGATAACCTCCCCAAACATGCTCTTTGCATTCCAAAGCAAGGAAATAAATGTTCTCCTGTTTTCTATTCACAGGACACTCATTATAAACAAAGAAGGCCAGTATTGTGTCCTTCTCACACAGAAAATAATTGCTTCCTCTATGCACCCGGCCGCGGGTGTTTCAGAATGGTAAAGAGGAATACAGGAGACAAGGAGACACACTACTGCTCCATATCAAGGTTCATGAAAGGAAAACTGTATCAAGGATTCTTTGTTATAGAAAACAGGTATGTGGTGCTAGATCAGTCCACCTTCCCTTAATAAGGCCTTATAGAAAGTCAGCTTCTGTCCCCAAGTCCTACAAGGCTCATGGTGCATTTCTAGCTACAGAGAACTTCAAACCAATGTTATCTTTACTCTCAGCGTCAATCAACAGTGGATGGAAGCTTGGTCGCTCAACTTAAGAGCATTCAGAAAGCCAGAATACAGACCCTCCGATGTTCTTTCTGCCTCACCTATCTGCTCTTTTTTTCCCTCACCTTAGTGTTATGGAGTCTAGAAGAAGTAGAAATTCCAAGCCACTTTGTGACTAATTAATCCTATTTCTGTAAACCAAGATGGGAAAGACAAAAAGAGAAAGGAGGAGGAAAAAGTTTGTTCCTTCTGTGTCTAGGTCTGATTTCGACGGGTTTGTAGGTTCCAGGGTAGGGGAGTGTGGATTAGAAATGTTAGGCAGAAAAAACAGAGATAAAAAAGAATATTAAGAGACACAGAATAGAGCCAGGAGGACAACCCAGTGAATACTGAATCCGCATGTGTTTATTTTTCATATGCTTTATATGCCCCAATCCAAAAGGGGGGAAGAAGGCAAAAGACTTCTTGACTGTGATACAAAGAACAAACAGAGTAATTACCTCTCCAGTACCTGAAACATCAAGTAATTATATCCTGAGTTAAGTATTCTGTTGTTTAGTTGGGACATTCTACAACCACACCTTAGGGTAAGCATCCTGTAGGCAACCACACCCTGGGTCAAACCTCCTGTTGTAACCTTGAAGAAGCAAGAACAGGCCTGAACTCTCTGACCTTTGGAAATCCACATCCGTGGGCCCTGACACTTCCATTCATATGTAACAGTCCAGGGGTGATCTCCATTGGATCCTTTTGGGACATAGGCTCACTTGGCCTAGGCACAGTACAGATAGGCTGGTCATATGCCTATCCTGTGGCATAGGACTACTGTAATAATACATTGCCCTAAACCATAGGAATGTAGAAGAAATGGTTATGCCATGAAAACGGCCCTTCTTCAAAAAGGATTCAAGTTCAGCCTGGCAGACAGAAATGCCAGAAGTCCAGTGCCGTTTCACAACAATTCATTTTGAAATGAGAAACACAAGTTCTATTTTCTAGTGGACTCTTTCTGAGAGGAAAAGTAGTCTCTTTTCCAACTAATGTGGACCACAACTGTCCTTTTTATACTGGTTGAGCGAAGAGGGTTCCTCTGCATCACTCATCCTGCTGAAAGTCCATAAGCACAACCTTAACGTACACACCCGGTTATCAACTTACCAGTGCAGACATCACACTAGGGGCGCAAAAGCTCTTCCCAGAGCTGTGCTTGCTACGAGCACCTCTCTGCGGGAACTAATAACCTCTCCAGTCTTCCTTAAGGCATTTATTCTTCTGTTGAAGCTGAGTCTACTAGTGTGCTCTTGAAGTGAAGATGAGGGAGGTTGAGGCAACCAAGCACATTTCCCTCACTTATGAACGCCACCCGCTTCTGCGTACCAAGCGCTGAGCAGGGATCATCACTAGTTCTGCATGAACTTGGTTAGCCCTCCTCTCTCACCTGGAGATAATTCTCTCCCATATGTCATAGGTGAGGACAACGAGGTTTAAAGGAAGCAATCAGCAGAGCTAGTTAGCTCAACGACTACAGAAGCTGTCATCAAACTTCAGGGTCCCAATCTTGGCCCTGTGTCAGGCCCAGCCACTCGCTTTCAGTGAGAAGCAAATTAAAAGTGGGAAGCAGAAAAGAGAGATTTCGTCAATGTGGCCACACTGGAAAGAGGGTTGCAGGGACCCAGAGAACCCCTAAGTCCTGAATGAGACTAGAGTTTAAACAGAAGGTCAAGGATTACACATCTAAAGTCCCCAGAAAGGCTACTCACGCTGGCCCACCCTTGTCTGGGCTCAGTCTCACTTGTAAGTCTGACAAGTTGTTTGAAACCCATGGAATCTCTTTCTGGGGAGACAAGATTCCCCCACGGCTGTTCCTTTCCTTCTCCCTAGATGAGATTCTTAGGAAAATTCCCATTGTTTTGGGAATTGTTTCAATAGCCTGATAGACTGACTGAGAGACACAAAACCTTCATTTTTGCCAGCCTGTCACAAAGCTAGGCAATTTTTCTCTGTAATCTCTATCTATCCTTCTTTTCTTCTGTTTTCCTTTAGTGCAATCTTAACGAGCACTCTGGCTATCAGGCAACTCCTAGTGATAAAATGAAAACTACAATCCCCGACAAACGAAAAGGACCACAAGAGCAACAAAGTCGCCTTGTGAGGATAACAGCTGTTCTGGGTATGCTGCTGCTGGCTCTTCGGGGCAGTGATGAAGGCCGCATCAGTCACACTCAAGGAAGCCTGACTTGCCCGCTCAGAGGAGTGAATCTGTGAGGTGGAGAGGCATGGTAGCGAGGAAGGAGAGACCTGCATGGTGGGGGCAAAGGGCCGCCGCAATGATGAACCTTGTCTACACTAAGCCGCCACACTAAGTACAGGGAACGTGTTAAAAGTCAAGATGGGATGAAGAGTGAGGCTCAGCTCATGCTGTGGGAAGCTACGGCTAACACTCCTTTTCACTGTCAAACACACCCCACTGTGGAACAAAACAAAACAAAAGCAGCTTCCTGTTTTCCAAATGATGTCTCCTCAGTCAGCAGCCTTGCCTTGTTCTTCCGTAGATTCAGGAGAGGAGGAAGTTGGGAAGAAACACCGCTGAACAGGTTTCCCTTCAAAGAGCAGGTCTCCACTTTCAGAACATGCAGTTCTACAAGGTTGGCTGGCTCAGGTATGACATTTTCAGTTAACTAGAATGAAACGTCCCGTGCCAGACTGTGTGTGACACCACTCAAGGCACCAACAGTGCTGTCGGGACAAGATGGGTCCCTGGCACCTGCTGCTTCCCTTCGCAGAGATGGAAACTCTTCTTAAGTCTTCCATGTTCTAGTGGTCTGATCTCTTCATCACCTGCTAATGGGCCCCTTCAATCACCCTTCAAAGTTTGGAAGACAGCTCCCACTCTACAAGAGCAAAAGTAAAAAACTAGAATAAAACTAAACAAAGCCTGGCTGTTCTAGAAGCACTAAGAACACCCTTTTGTTTCCTTTGGGGATGGTGTGTGTATGTGTGTTTAGATATGTGTGAATGTGGATGTATGTGGTGTGTGTATGTATGTGTGTAGACATGTGGTATGTATATTTGTGGGTGTGGATGTATGTGGTATGTGTGTTTAGATATGTATGTGGATATGGATGTATGTGGTGTGTGTATGTATGTGTGTAGACGTGTGGTATGTATAATTGTGTGTGTGGATATATGTAGTGTGTGTGTGTGTGTGTGTGTGTGTATGTGTGTGTGTGTGTGAATAGATACCCCCTCATTTGCTTCAGGTCCTGAGGAGAGAAGAAAGCTTTGTTCGGTGCTGATAACCATATCTGAAGTGGCCTCAGAATTGCTTCTAGGGAACAATAATTCAGACTATGATTCAGGATGCTTCCCCCCTCTGTCACTGTCATGATGGCCCGAGGGAAAGCAATCTGCCTTCTCATTGACCTCTGAGGTGCTTGCTAGAGGCGTCAGCTGCTTCCCTTAACTACTTCTTTCTGTTTACTTTTAGAGCTGTAGCTCCCAGGGAAGCAGCTGCTGACCACCTTTTCATCATTGCTGGGCAAGGTGAGGAGGGACGGGGCCATAGAACTCTCACTGGGGCCATCATGAAACTTCTCTGATGCCAGGACTCTTTCTGGGCCTATTATCTTTGTTCAGGGGATAAGGGAAACATCCTGTGATTTTACAACCCATCCTTTGCGGTAAAGGGGGAAGACTTTCAAATAACTGTGTTCCTATTTTCTTACTTTCAATTGCTATAGAAGGATGGTTCAACTTTATGAGAAATCAACAACTATAACAACAATGTGTTTTAGAGACAGCTATGTATGGTTTGACTTATAATTACCAGGAAGCTTAATGGCTTTAACGAGAGAGGGGGAGCAGTTTGGGGATAGATTTATCTGGAAAGATGGTTTGTGACGAGGATTCACATCTCACCCTTGGTGCAACACTCAGATGTCATCCATAAGAAATCATATCATTACCTTAAATACCAGCGTTTCTCTAAAGTAGATATACCCTTAGGATGCCAAACAGTTCTCTTTGGTGAAAAATATTTTTACTACAAGAATTTTATAGATTCTAAATTACAGTTTCCTCCATCCCAGGGTGAGAAAAGAGAAATAAAACACAGGTCAGTCATTCAAACACACTGCCTTTCAGGTGAGACTCCTGGAAGAAATAACTCTACTTAGTTACTTTGCAGAGGCACAGGTGAGTGGTGTGGCTTTGGCTTTCCATAAAATTGTCATATTTTGACCGGCATGGCAAGGATAAGCATATTCTAAAGAAAAACACTTGTATCCCTTCTTCTGACCATGAGACTACTGAAATAAGATACCCTGAGAAATTCAAGTTCATTTAGGAAAGGCTGCTTTAGGGAAAGCCAGAAGAGGAACTTTCTCCATGAGAGAAACATTCATAACTTGCTAGTCAACCTTGCAGTAGCAACTGGAGCCAAGACAATGATGGGCATTAGGGGATGGGCCTTGATCAGGACCACATGGTCATGCAAAGCTCTTGCCCTTGATTTAAATCATACTTCTCACATTAAAAACCCAGACTAAGGCAGACTTGAGGGGCAGTTCTAGATCTCACTTTTCCTCTTCTCAATCAGTGTAGGCACACTGAAAAAAATCCTACTTACAACATTCACTATTGATTTAGTTCTTTCAAGTGACTGATTGGGATGGGTGGCCAACTGGCTTACAGAGTTCCTAAAACACAGGCACTGAGTCTAATTTCAGAAACAATATGGATTCTTACTTTAAAGGCTTCACAGAGAAGAAGGATCCATAAGCGAGCATGGAATCTGAGACCTGACTTAGAAAAGGCTGAACTGCCATGGAGGGACAGGAAAAGATGTCTATGTGGATGAAGAGGTTGTGTAGTAGTTAAAGGCACTTGTCCTTGCAGAAGACATGGGTTCCATTCCCAGCATCCACATGGTGGTGCGCAGCTCCCCATAAGTGAGTTCTAGGGCATCTGATACCTTCTTCTGACCTCCATAGGAACCATGCATGCTTTCTTAGTTAGATTTTCTATAGATGTGAAGAGACGCCATGCCATGAAAACTCTTAAAAAGAGAACATTTAATTGGGGCTGACTTACAGTTTCAGAAGTTTAGTCCATGATTGTCATGACGGGAAGCATGGCAGTGTGCCTGCACACATGCTGCTGGAGAAGGAGCTGAGAGTTCTACATCTAGATCGGCAGGTGGCAGGAAACGAATGTCACACTAGACCTGGTTTGAGCATTTGAGACCTCAAAAGGCCATGCCCTAGTGATGCATTTCCTCCAACAAAACTACGCTTATTCCAACAAGGCCATATTTCCTAATAGTGCTGCTACTCCTTATGGCCAGCATTCAAACACAAAAGTCTATGAGTCATTCCTATTCAAACCATCACACATACATATGCATACGCATACATACAGACAAGAAACTCATACACGTAAGACCAAATAAATAAATCTATTTTTTTAAAAATGGTATACATGTTTTGGTACAGGATGAACTCACTGTCACACCACAAAGACGCGAGAGCACTTGTACAGTATTATTGTCCTGTGCAAGCTCTTGCTTACATGGAACTGTAGCTTTGGAGTTGTGAGTGTAGGTTGCTATTTTTAACATATTCCAGAAGTTTATTTGTGGTGCTGAAGTTAGTATCACAAGACTAAAAAAGCACAGAGAACCAAAAAAAAAAAAAACAGGAATCACCTCAATTTGGGGATGGGATGGGGTTTTTACAAGTTCTTTCTCTTGTTTTCGGCCTTGGGGGACACTCTATCCTTGTTCAGAAAAGGGAATATTCTAAAAAAAAACCTTTTCTGGTCATGATGGTTTCCACAGCAAAAAATGAACAAATTCTCATCTAGCAAGCAGTTTAAATATGGATAATTCTGCCTTCTGGACAGAAAGATAAGGGCTTTGTTCCACCTTACTCAATTCTTCTGATTTGTAACCCGCCTGTTCCATACACTCTTCCACAACAGTCAGATTCACACAGACAGGAAGGAGAACTGTGGTTGCCAGAGGGTAGAAGAAATAAAACATATTTAATGCACTCAAGAATTCTGTATGTTGGTATAAGAGGGATCACATAATAGGATTCTTTCCCTTTCATCAGGCAATCTGAGTGTGTACCATGGCACCAAACCACACACGTTTACATTTAATGATTTCATGTTAAATATATTTTACTAATATATTTTTTAAATTAAAAATACATTGACTACATTGCTAAACAGAACTACCATCTTGAACAGATTGTTTATTTCAAAATAGCACTGTGGACTGTGTGAGGATTGAAATTACCTAGTATGGATTTTTTGGTAAGTGACCTGCCCTGTCATTTAAAGCTGAATAGCCCAGAATAGGAGAGTCATCTGTCAGCAAGTTCTACCACTGGGCAAAGGGAAGGCTGGGGAGCTGCAGAGGAGCTGTGGGGGTATGGCCTCCTTCTGAACAAAACGACACCCAAAGTTCTCCTGTCAATAAATGTGAAACACAATAACAGGTTTCAAGAGTGAAAGAGTTCAAGGCCTTTACCTGTGGGGGTAAACAGGCCCCTGTTACCTGATAACCAAGCTAAAGAAAGTGAAGGACCACATGAGTATCAAGGGATTCCTCTACTCCACAGGGTCTCAGAACTGTGGACCAGCTTGCAGGTTGTGTGCCTGCTTCTTTTCTCCTTTTCCTCCTTCTCCTCTTCCTCCTCCTCTCTTCACTAGCTTAACCCCTATTTGTTGAAGGGAGATTCCCTTTTCCACCAGTCCTTATTGTTTGCAGAAAGCTAATCCCATCTGGAGCAGACTGATCTAGGTCAAGGATAAGAACAGTCAGACAGTACAGTCTGGTCACTGACCTGGCAGCTGGCGAGGAGACGTGTGAAACAAAGAGCGTCTGTCTGTCCATCAGGACCAGCACTTAGGAAGACATGAAAATCCTTTTTCTCTATTTGGGAGTTGAGAAAGGAGTCTATCCCACAATGGTTATTTTTTTGACTATGAAAAGGGCCAACCTTGAGCAAGAAGCCCATACGGGGAAAATTCAGAGATAAACTATAATAAAACTTAATTAATAAATTTTAATAAAGTTACTGATTTGACAATTTCATACATGCATGCACACAAAATGCATTATGATCACATTTTCCCCAATTCCCTCTTTTAGCCCCCTTTCTACTCCTGCTGACCTTCTTGATAAATTATATTCTTAATGATTATGCTTAAGTGTGTATGTGTAAATGAATTAACCAACCATGAAGCTATCCTATTCTGGAGTATCCAAGCTCTTTAAATAAAGATTTCTTTCTTTTCTTTTCTTTCTTTTTTGGTTAAGGGCCTAACAAAAACCATTTTACTTAATTGATTCAGAAAATTGCCATCACCTCAAGTTTCCCTGACCAATAACAACAACAAAAGGTAACAGATGATAGTTTAATGTTTTCTCTGAGATTTAGGAGGGGCTGAGGACACAAGAGTGGAGAAATGGTTTGGGAAGAGCTGAGGACCAGGAAGATGTGGCCATAAAGAGCAAGGTAGGCAGGAATGATCCAGAACACAGAGGGACAGGACAGGACAGCAGGGCGAACTTGCAGCACAGGTAAACAAGCCCTCAGGGTCTGCACAGAGGATCTCACAAAAGACACTGATCTTGTTCAGATCGGCAACAGAAGGCCTGAGAACACCACACTGAAAGATATTAAAGGTAGAAGTCAGCAGTCAAAGAGGAAGGATTCGGAGGTGTTCTGGGAGCCCACATCCTCAAGGGAGCAGATCACCTGCCAGTTCACGAGATTTCTCTCTGATTTCTTACAACTCATTCTGTATTTCCTACTGGACACCCATCGTTATCAGAGTGACAACTTCTGGGGAAAACGAAAGGGAAGTCTCTCCTGATTCCCAAAATGAGCTAGGGCACTTGCATAGTGAGTTAGAAGGCAAAGCAAAAGCCTTTACTGCACACTGAAAAGTTAGTCAGATGAGCAAAATTATAATTTTTTAGTTCAAATTTCTTAACGGGAAACTGTGTACAGTTAAAATTAAGAAGAAATACAAAGGATATGTTAGCTGAGGGGGTGGCATAGGCTGACCACTGAGAGGATAAAGTTGGAATAGTATAAATTTGAGGTTAGCCTGGGCTACATAGCAAAACAATGTCTCAAAAAAACTACGAATAAACAAATAAGCTGTATTTCAGGTCAAAATTATATTCTTATTAAAACAAATGTAGCCTTCAACATTTTTTTGCATTTAAAAATAAAATGACTAGACACGACAATTCATGCTTTAGGATGCTGAGGTAGGATTATCAGGAGTTCAAAACAAACTTCAAGTAAATTTAAGTCCTACTTGGGCTACCTGAGATCCTCCATAAAAAAGGTCAAACAAATACATCTATATGTATATTATAATGAAAGGGATAATTGATTACATTTGGCATAATTTTCCTCCTGTAAGCTGTATACTGATGTAACTGTGAAAACACAACTCACAGACACACACACACACACACACACACACACACACACACACCACAGCTACCTGAAAGAAACATCTGAAAATCAAATGTTACTGGAAGCTCCAGGCACAAGTATCAGTGAACTACATAACAGTTAAGAGAAGAAATTTATGTCTGCCACCCAGAGTCCCATCTTCCTTCCTCAAGCAGCTGCCGGCTGGTTTCAAGGACACCGACCTGTGTGCTCCAACTGACAGCCATGCATTGCACCAAGAGCTCTCATGGTCACCGAAACCTAACAAAATGCTGATTCCAATGTGAGATGTTTTTTCAAACACATTCTCCCCTTCAGCACCAACCACCCAAGCTTGAGGCTTTCAAAAGTTCTTCAACTAAAGATTTCACAGTAGCGGCACCCAGTGTGGGAGCCAACCAATACCACGACAGTATCATCTCCTGTGTACTGCAGTGGCAGAAATTGAGAAGTGTCTGGTAAAGAATGTCCATCACTCGACAGTGATGCTAAGAGCAGAGAGGTTCAAGGAGAAGTAGTCAGAGCCACCACTCATTCTCTGCTCCTCGTAATTCTGCATGCTGTTATCTTCCCCCACCTCGCTCACGTCTCGTGCGTGCGGTGATTAAACCCGACCTGCTGATGGCAAACCCTTTTGTTATGTCTCCTTAATTCACGTAGGCGTAGTGTGTTCATCAAAATGTCAGCAAACGAAAAAAAAAATGAAGGGCATATTCCTAATGAAGAAAAATTTGAGCTTTCTACACCACACACACACATACACACACACCCATTTTCACAGGGCTGAGTTTTCTGTGGCGTAATTATTGCACTCCTCCCAAAGATTACTGATTCCATCAAGCAGAGAAACTGAGAGAAGGCTGGTTCATCTCCCCCATCTATCTGAGGTTCTTGTGCAAACTTATACTTGTTACCATGAAAAATGGCAAATTTGCCATGTGATCGAAATGTTAACAAGGTAACTGTCAGGGAGATGGATCTGTGACTGTCACTGCAAGTCAGAACATGAGGATACATTGATATTTCTCAATACAGCCTCTGCTTCCCCCACGTTCACTAACAACATTTCCATGGTGAGGGCAATAAATCACCCAGAAATAACAAGCTGTGTAGGATTTCTGGGATATGATAGATTTGTCTTAACAGTACTGTCTGTAAGGTAGAAAACCATTTATAAAGATCTAAAAAAAA
>LOJH01043378.1:0-11093 GCA_001685095.1 Ellobius talpinus
GAAGAAGAAGAAGAAGAAGAAGAAGAAGAAGAAGAAGAAGAAGAAGAAGAAGAAGAAAATAGTATATTAAAAATGAGCCATTACTGGAATCCTCAAGAGTGCTGTGCCTCCAGTATTTGGAACTTGCTTCATTTTATTTCAGACTGTGATTGCAACTGAAGGTTCATCTAAAACTCCACTCTGTCAAATGCCACTGGATAGTGTCTCCATCAGTCTAACCCAACAACACAGACTGTAGGGCTTAAACAACAAACAAGCATCTGTCATGATTGTGGCAGAAGAGAAGCTCAAGGACGAGACACTGGGGGACACAGTTTCTGGGGAGGGAATCCCCTCCTGCTTTAGGGACAGCTGCTTCCCTCTTCTGTTCTCACACAGGCAGACCAAGAGCAGACTTTGGACACTAATCCCATACACCAGGAGAAGACCAAGAGCAGACTTTGGACACTAATCCCATACACCAGGAGAAATAGCCTCCACTAGTTTTAATTCCCTCCCTTTCAGCCCTGTCTCCAAACACAGCCACAATAGAAGTTAAGGCTTTATTGTATACAGATGTTGTGGAACATGGCAGGTCACAAGTTGGGACCACAGTACATACCAGACTCAACTAAGCCAAATTTTCTATTCATGTTCAAGAACAATGACAGCAGTAACATCTACAGCTTGTTAGACACGTACCAAATCACTAGTAATGTTTGGGGTCACTGTGGACAGTAATGTTCCCCCACCACATATCAGTGGAAATTAAAGGCTTAAGGTGGAAATAAAGCCCTCCCAAAGCCACTCAAACAGAGTGACAGACTCTGTACAAATTCAAAATGCAACAGGAGTCCTTATTCCTTTCCTTTTGTCCTTCACAGATACACACCTTAGGTTTTTGTTGTTGTTGTTGTTGTTGTTTTGAGGGGGGTGAGTGAGTGTGGTGAGTGTGTGTGTGTGTGTGTGTGTGTGTGTGTACTGGGTATGTATTATGTATGTCCTTTATGTGTTTAAGTATAGTGTGTGAGTGTGATCTATTTGTATGTATGGTACACAACTTTGTGTGTTTAGAGAGGCCAGAAGAGGACTCCAGTGTCCTGCTCTATCCCACCTTCCTTGTTTCTTTGAGACAGGGTCTCCCAGTGAACCTGGAGCTAGGCTTTTTACAAGAGTGCTGGAAACTGATCGTCTTTATGGGTGTGAAGTATATGCTGTTATCTTAAACACTGAGCCATCTCTCCTGCCCATATCTGAGCTTTGATGGTTATGGAGCTGTTGGTATGTCAAATATTTAACAGCTATGATCGGATGCTGAGGGAGCTCACATTATTGCTTATATATCTTCATACACCTGAAAAGACAGATGTGGAACCAACTGGTTCTAACGATGCTTTGGTGTACTATCAGCACATTTTACAGCGCTGTTCTTCCTCCATTCATCCTCGTGTTCTCTGAATTCCACATTTCTCTTTATGAACACCAGCTGCTAAGCTGAGCTGATGTCATGTTTACCTTTCTTTTTGACTTCCTCTGTTTAACCTTCCGTTTTAATTCAAATGCTTAACAGATATTTTCCAGCCTGTCTGTGAGGTAGCAAATGCTATCGTTCAGACACTTTAGAAAAGAAACAGCAAGTTGTCATATACTTCTGGATCTTGTAAGGAAAACAAAATAACAGATGAAAGAAATAGGAGAAAAGCATACTACATAGACCTTTAAATAAGCACTATAGAAAACAGAGACTAGAGAGAGGTAAAGGCATTCAGGAGTGAGGGCGACATTGAGTGGGAGCCTCTATGAAAAGCTAACCACTATGCAGCTACAAAGATGTAACAGACATCTGAAGGGGTATGATTCCAAACAACATACGTGAGGAAACAAAGACCTTGAAGAGAAAACAAGTATCACACATGTGAGCAAAGGCAGGGCCTCTGGCGGCACCAGCGAGCTGCAGATATGTCAGAGAATTATTAGTGGTACAGACAATGATGGATCTATAGGTTGTCAAAAGGAATTTCATTTCCATACTGAGTCAAATGGGAACTCATTGCAGGAATCAGAGCAGAAAGATGGCAAAGACCAGTTTCAGGGGTTTAAAGGATCTTCCTAGCTGCTATTCAGAGGGCAGAGAACATAGGACAGAAACCAGGCTATTACAATACCCACCTAAAAGAAGTTTGATGAATTGTACAAGAGTGGGAGGTTCTGGTGATGGAAAAAACAGACTAGATTTCATGTCTGTTTAGAATATAAGAGAACATCATCTACTGGCCCAGCTCTGCCTCTGTTTTTGAGCCCAGTGAAAAAAATGTCTCAGCAGGCTTAGCCCTGGACTTGTCATGTCTGACACTAGAATCCTCACACAACCACATGTCATTTCAACTTGCTGATTAAGGTGACTTCATAGGCTTAAGATCTGATGCCTCCGGGGCAAACCTGCAGGGTGGGCCAGCCTAAGTACTTCCCGCAACACTTCCCAGCTCAGCACTGAGCTAGAACACAGAATGGAATATTGGCCGATAATGAGCTCAATTCTAAAATGAATCTCTGGGCAGGGTGATCCTGCATGGGGATGATCCCTAAGGAGGAATATGACAGTTTTACAAAGCTCCCCACATTCCTCGACAGTTAGGGCGCCTTATTTAAAACTTCCTTAATGAATAGAAACGGAGTTATGAACACTCGCTGGGGCAGTGGGCTACAAGAAGCAAGCTGCTCCTGTCATTCAGTCTTGGGGCAGGTTTCTGTGTGGTTCTTCCATGGGAGAGGGTATTGAAGTTAGAAATGACAAAAACAGACTAAGTAGCTGGTTGAACATGAAGCCTGTTTCTGTAGCTTAGCCTCGGGAGGGGTAAAGAGAGTTGATTTGGAGGGCTATGGGGACTACATTTCTGCCTCTGAGGAAGAAGGCCTGGCAACGAATGACAGGGCCTGACGAAGGCAGTATCTTCTTTATGGCACTCCCTTGCAGGGAATCAAAGCTACATGCATCATTTAAAACAAGTAGCAAGGAAGGCCCTCCCTTCTCTATGGTCTTACAGATGAGTGAACAGTCTGTAGTCACAGGTTTCCCAAGCTCTCCTAGCATAAGTTCTCAAAGTCTGTGTTCCTGCTAGCCAAGTGCAAACAGGGAGAAGGCATCGTGTGTGGGGTTAGTGTTGCTAGCAGGAATCCTGCTGGGGGAGAGTGGCAGTACACGCGTGTGCCTTGGGAAGGATCTGGCCCGACAGCCAGTGTTGGGACTCCATACTGAGATTTGACCACCTGAGAGACCGGGGGAGTGTCAGAACTCATACAGGAGTGGTCTAACTCCCTCTTAAGATAGTGATAAAACTTCCAGCTCATCTTTCTTTTTGGGTGAGGAAGTGGATTTTTAAAACATCGTTCATCTGTGGTGCTTTTCACTGCTGTGGGAGGCAGAGTTCTGAGACGGCCTCAAAATCCTCAGTTATTCGGTAAAACACTGTGAGGTAAAACACTGTACTGCTGTGAGGGCTCGTGTAGACATAACTGGAGTCTTAAGCCAGGGGACGCTGAGACAACAGGGAAGTCCTCAACAGGTTCGATCTCCTCAGCCCTCTGAGTCTGGGGCTTCAGAAGGGGCTCCTCAGCCCTCTGAGTCTGGGTTCCTCCTGGTTAGAAGAGGATCCTCAGCCCTCTGAGTCTGGGTTCCTCCTGGTTAGAAGAGGCTCCTCAGCCCTCTGAGTCTGGGTCCCTCCTGGTTAGAAGGGGTTCATTCGGAGATCAGTCCCCGTTGTTCACTTTACAGATTGAGACAGTCAGTTCCAATTAGGAGTCGACAACACCCCAAGCTGAGGCAAGAAATCAATGGGGACCTCAGTTCTTCAACCATGGGAGACTGAATTCTTCCAAACACCAGAACGAACTTGAATGCACAGGTTCCCAAAAGCTTCAAGAAAGCAACCCAGCATTGCCAACACCCTGACTTCACTCTGAGAGACTCAGAACAGAGATCAGAGCCATTACATGACTGGACTTCAGATCCAGAAAACTGTGGACTCATAAATGGACTTTTTAAACTACTAAATGCATGGCAATTATAAAAATCCAGTGCACATGTTTAAATATATCAATAAGATTTCTATATAATATTTAATTATTATCTTATAACAAGTATTCTCTGGATGGATACTGTCTTTACCTGAAAGCTTCCCTTAATATTTTTTCTTATAGTGAAAGTTAATAACAAATATTGAGATTTCTTAAAGCATGTTTTCCCTCACTTATGCTGCTTATGTACTCACAAGAGGTCATTTCCACTGTGAAGTTATGATATGTAGCAAAGAAAATAATGCCACAGACAATTTTCATAAATGTCATGCTTTATTATGCAACCGTTTGTGAATACACTGCTTACCTCCTGATAGTTTACCTCTAGCTGATCCACTCCATTTAAACTACTGCTTCAGTTTCCTTTCTTATTAATGTAGGTAGATCGTAGCTAAACTTTTAAAAATAATGTTTATGTCATATTTCTGCACACAATCCATTTATGTAATAATCAGAAACAAAATGCTGTAAAAAGGCTTTCCAGAACCCAAATGAAAAAGACTATTTGAAAATAAAACATTTTGGCTCATAAAGGTAAAAGAAATCAATGCCCAATTAAGAAATTTTGTCCAGACTCAAGATCTCCTCAGGATTTTAAGTATCCAGTTCAGTTCTGAAGTGTTGGCTGCCAAAAAGCTAAGCAACGTAGAGAGTGTTGAAGACACTCACACATTCCAACTTTTTAATTAAAGTTTCTAACTAACAGTGGTTGTAAAATGGCAAAGGGAAGCAGGCCTGTCCTTTCAGTGTTTCAGATAAAACACTTAGGATTTGCTAAGTGAAATCTACATCACACACCCTGTCTATAGCTTTCAGGTGAGGATGAAAATAAAAGGAAATAAAAGGAAAGCCAAGGCCTGGAGCTGGAAGAAACTAACTCCTGTTGCTAGGAGACAGAGACTTCAGAGTCCACACCCTAGGGTCACCACTTATTGCAGTGCCTGACGCTGGCTACACGCTAACTCCTGATGCTAGGAGACAGAAACTTCAGAGTCCGCACCCTAGGGTCATCACCCATTACAGTGCCTGATGCTTGCTACATGCTAAAGAGGCTCCTCAAGGTTTAACCCAACAACAACATGGCAGACTAGCAAAGACATCTAATTGCTCGAGAAACTGCAGACTTGGCCAAGCAGGTCCTGTGACTGCTCAGCCTTTAAACAGCCCCAGATTCCTACGAACGTAAGGCGGGCAGCATGTTTCCTTTCACTCAGTCAGTCTTAGGCAAAACAAAGATCTTGCAAGAAACAAGTTTAACCCATAGTCTGATACAGATCTGATCCTGGTTTCTAAGTCTGTGGCCAAGTACAAGAAGTCAAGTGGTAGAAGAAAAAGGTTGAACTATTCGGCAAAAGGAAATTCTAGTTCAACCAATTCCCAAATCCAGGTTCTTAAGCCTATTTGTATAATTAGTACACTTAAGAAAAGTTACTTGGTGTGTGTGGAAGGCTAGAAAAATATCTCAGTGGTTGAGACATTTGTTCCTGCAGAGGACCTAGGTTCAGTTCCCAGAGTTAACATGACAGCTCACAACTGACCATAACTTCGGCTGCAGAGGATCTGACGTCCTCATCTGATTTCCAGGAGTACCAGGCACAAGTGTGGTGTGCAGACACTATATGCAGGCAACCCACTCATACACAGAAGTAAAACAAATTAAAAAAAAACCACATTACTTAGGCAGGTAGGAATAAGACGGAGAAGCAAACAGCTGATACTGAGTGACAGCCATCAAATGTATGCCACTACTATTCTTGCCATAGGACTTAGATATTTCTTTCTGAATAGTTTACAGGAACTGTTTAGTAACCTGTAAGTCTAAGATCGCAACACCCATACATACAGAACAGCATTGTGTCAGGACCCCTCTCTTGGAGTTCACCCTCTAGGCAGGCTGGCACTCATACCATCTTTCAGTCCCTGTTTTTGGTCTTTCTTAAGTCTAAACTGCAATCTGCCTTAACCATAGACCCTGCTCACAGTCAGGCTGCCAGCAGTCACGTGATCACCTAGAGCTGCTGATGCCCTTGCACACTGGGCTAGACTTTTGCCTGGCTTCCAGGCAGTATTTCCCAATTGGACTGGAATTCTGTGTGAGCAGCCTGCGAATGCTCTAGTGTCCTACACACACTAGTCCAGGTAGGTCTGACTTTCTGTAGAAGAAACACAAGTGAAACCCCAGTTCTTCCTGGTCTTTCTCAAAATCAGCACAGGGTTTGATCAACTCCATTTCTTCAAAGGGACACAGTCACTAGGTAGCATTAAATTTACAATCCTCCTGCCTCAGACTCTCAAGTGCTAGGATTATCAGTGTGTATAACCACAACCAGCTAGTTAATTCTCTTCATCATAACTTAGGTCAATTTCTGCCCTATCATATACATAGCAGCATTTTAATTATAAGTCATTACTGTTTAATTCTCTAACAGTTTATTACAAGCATATTTGTAATTGGTTTCTTGGTTTGGTTTTTTGGCTTATGGGATTTGGTTTGGTTTTGGATTTTGGATAGGTTCTCTTTTAAATGTAATATTTCCCCCTTTTATTAATAACACATTATTTTCTTATACGATATATCCTAATTAAAGTTTCTCTTCCCTCTACTCCTCCCAGCTCCCTCCCTCTGGATCTTCTCGCTTTCTGTCTTTCACTAGAACAGAACAGGCTTCTAAGAGATGACAACAAGACATAACAAAATAAAGTACAGTAAGACAGAACAAAACCCACCAAAGTTAGACAAGGCAAAACAACAGAAGGAAAAGAGCCCCAAAAGAAGTCACAAGAATCAGAGACCTACTCCTTTATACTCTCAGAAGTTCCATAGAAGCCTAAACCAAAAGCTATAACAGATACCAGAGGACCATGTACGCCTCATGCTTCAGTCTTTCTGAGTTTGTATGAACTTTGCTCAGTTAATTTAGAGGATCTTGTTCACCAGGTGTCCTCCAGCTCTAACACTCTTTGTGCTCTCTCTTCCTCTGGGTTCCCTGAGCACTGAGGAGAGGGCTTTGATGGGAACATCCCGTTCAGAGCTGTGCTCCAAGGTCTGTGTGTGTGTGTGTGTGTGTGTGTGTGTGTGTGTAAAGTCTGCCTGTGGGTCTCTACACTTGCTCCCATCTGCCGCAGAATGAGGCTTCTCTGATGATGACTGTGCAGTGTCATTAGAAGTCATTGTTTTATTTGTTACCTTTTGGTTTGTTTTAGATCACTAGAATTTGGTTTTACTCTAGGTCTCTGGGCTAACTCATCTCTAGTTCTTGGTCACTCATGCAATGTTGGGTATGGGATCCTTCTCGTGGAGTGGGCCTTAAGTTAAATCAGGCATTGATTGGCTACTCTCACGAGCTTTGCGCCCCCATTGTCCTAGCATATTGCATAGAAAGGACAGACTGTAGGTCAAATATTTGGTGGCTGGGTTGGTGATAGTCTTTATTTTAAAAATGGGGGCTATCTTTTCATGTTTAAGAAGATAAAAGCTGCCTGTCTTTGGAGAAAATCACTAGACCTGAGTAGCTTCAGCTACTAGAAATGTTACTGCAGCTGTGGGAGCTTTCCAGAATCTGTGTCCATGGTTTACAATGAGCTCTCCAATGAAGAAGAACCTCCTGATTTTATGGCCCCTGCACCTCCTGTTTCTGGGCAAGAACTTCAGCTTTGCCAGGCAAGGAGACAAAAGAAGCAGAAAAACACACTGAACAGAGAATCTCCTGGCATTGACTTCTTTCCGGGAGCTATGGCAGGGGTCACTAGACAGGAAACAGGGCAGCATTGGGGGTGCCAGAGCGCCATTGTTCTGTGACTGCAGTCACATGACCTTAACTGCCTGGTGCCGTAGTCTGCTCTTTGCTGTAAGATTTCAGGCCAGTCTTCTCTTTCTGCATTTGCTTTTCGATCCTCCATGCAGCTTCATGCAGGAGTGTGCTGCGTGTTGAGAACATCCCTCCAGACTACTGCCCTCCCTTCCCCCTTCCACCTCGCTGGCTCTGGACAACCGGTTTTACTGCGTACCTGCGCATGCAGACATTAAGTAGATGCATATATTAAGTGAATACATTATTTCAAAGTCACTCGAGCACTGTCTTAGTTTGAATACAGTTTCTGCAAACACCTTCAACTGGTCTTCAGCCATTTGGTGCCTAGGGACAGACTAGAAGGCTTGTTCCTACCTACTCAACTGGGAAACATAGGGACAAGGCCCAGGCCAATTACAAAACAAAACTTCATGTAGTAAAGGACCAAATCAACAGCTTAAAGTTCTGTGAAATAGGGAACAAGGGCATATTTGCATTCTTAAGAAAGTGGTTTTTTTAGAGCTCTTATCACTAGCCTAGACAGTCAGAAATAACCCAGAGCAATGGGATTGCCAAAGTCAGGGTGGTTTGATGGTACCTCTGGTCTCTGCTTTAATTGTATGGAGAAGAGCAAGGAAGTGTCAAGGGGGTCTCATTTACAGAATGAAAAGCAGGAGCAGATGTCATTCACCTCTGAGTTCTCCACTAGGGCCTGCTGTCAGAGCCCAACAGCCAGCTGCTAAGTCATCACACCGGTTTCTTTCTAGTGCACCTCCCACACAAGCATTTCAGTATTAATTTTAAATAAAATAGGCTGAGAAATTGTGGGTTCAATTTGCTATGTGACCGCACTCTCTTGTTCCCACAATCATTACATTTTTATCCAGAAAGATCTTAAATTTAAATACTGGTAATTTTTTTTAAGCCATCAATATTCTAATCTACCACGAGGTGGCAATCATTCTCCATTTACCATGCTTGGAAGCAGTTCCTCTGCTCTGCTTGGGTCTCAATTGTTCTGGCTTAGGATCTTTGTCAAAAATTAAGAATTCAGGATCATTCATGCTTCCAAACAAAGTTCAGCTCAAAACTGTCTGTAAGAAAAAATTGCAACAAGGATATTCATATTTAAGCTTCGGTGAGTTTCTATAGTCTATGCAAGTTTGTAGTGAGGAAAAGGGTGCTCTAGGCAGTTAACTGCAGGCCTTCTGGCTGGGGATTCTGAATGACCAAATAACTGTCTCTCCCACAAAACTGTGTCACCCTCACAGATGCAACCTCAGGAACTAGCAGGTCTGCCCCCCTTTCTAGTAGAGACGTGGATATTTCCGTCCTTTCTGTTCTCTTCTTTCTTGTCCTACTTTTCCGTATTGAAAACCCGTGCTAGACCCAAATCTCACCTTTTATAGAGGTCTGAATGACCTCTAGAGACTTACTACTGCCTTCTCCAAGCAAGCTCATTTTGGAATTCAACATCCAAGAGGATCTTACAAACATTAATGATACCTGCCAAACTATGAAAATATCCCATTACTTTTTTCAATCATTTCCTCCAAGGAGCTATGCTGAACTCCACAGGCTGAGTGTGAGCCACTATTTATTTAGCTCTTGATAATGCATGTTGTCTTAGCTAGGGTTTCTACTGCTGTGAAGGGACACCATCACCATGGCAATTCTCATAAAGAAAGCATTTAATTCAGGGGGCTTACTTATGGTTTCGGAGGTTCAGTCCATTATCAACATGACAGGGTGCAAGGTGGCATGCAGGTAAACATCGTACTGGAGCTGAGAATGCTACAAATTGCAGGCAACAGGAAATCAACTGAAAGTCACACTGAGGGAAGTTTGAGCAAAAGAGACCTCAAAGCCACTGTGAGGGCACAGTGACACACTTCCTCCAACAAGGCCACACCTCCTAATAGTGCCACTCCCTTTAGGGGCCATTTTCTTTCAAACCACCACAGTACACTGATGAGGGGCACCCTTCTGTATATGTGTTGTTTTTAATGGTTGATGAATAAAGTTGTTTCAGCCAATGACTTAGCAGAGTAAAGCTAGACAGGAAGTCCAAACAAAGATACAGAGAGAAAGTAGGCAGTCAGGAAGACATCATGTAGCCACCCAAGAAGCAAGATGTAAGGTAACAAGCCACAAGCCTCATGGTAAAATATAAACTTTAGAAATGGGCTAATTTATAGAGAGAGCTGGCCAGTAATAGCCTAAGCCATTGGACAGACAATTCTAGCTGATATTAAACCTCTGAATGGTTATTTGGGAACAGGTAGGCAGAGAGAACCCACCTGGTCCAGAGGAACCAACCGGACAGAAAATACTTCTAGCTATAGTGCACTATTATTCTCCATATGTCATTGGGTTTTCTCATCCTCAGACATCCCAAGGGGCCAAGGACCTGGTGTCAATGGGTAAGAGAACTCGTCTTCTGCCGTGTTGCCCCCTGCAACTAGATATATGAATCTGATTGATTCCAGAGCTTCCTATTGAAAGGGTTTAGAGCTTCATGAAAAGTGTTTTTTTCTGCATGTTTTCATCCCTTCCAAATACACAAGCATAATTTACACTTGGTCCCTGAAGACAGACACTAAAAAGAAACCCCACACTAGCTTAGAATTGAATATAATAGTTATTTATTTAGGGGTAGACTCACAGATCACAGTCCTATGCATGAATGGGGAACAGCAACTGAATTCAGCAGCTGGAAGAGAGTGAGCACACTTTACATGGGCATTTATAGTATAAGATGCCACACCCAAGTGGGCTGTTATCTTAAAGGCTACTGGCTGAAGGAATTCCTACAGCACCTTCCCCTTTTGTTTAAATAAGAGAGTTCTAAGCCCTAATATAAAACTATATACAATAAGAACAGATATCAAGTATAAAACTTAGAATTACAACAGCATGAATAATATCAAGCAAGAAACATATGATAAATGTTTTAATAATTATCTGATCCTAAGGAGTCTAAGTCTTATATTAGAAATAACTTGGCCAAATCATGAGAGGAAAGTAACTACAACTATCTAGTCTTCAAGCCCATCAAAGACCTGAGAAGGGAAATAACATTACTTGAGTAAACAGGAAGTACAATCAAACAACTTTCAAAGTGTGCAATAAATGCCAGAGACAACTGTCTCCCTGGGCAACCACCCAAAGTCTCATTTGCAATGTTAGAACAAACAACTTTGGCTAATGCCTAGAGTAACTGACAGACCATTTTCAGAGGCAGGAAAA
>LOJH01043379.1:0-14005 GCA_001685095.1 Ellobius talpinus
TTTCTATTTCCATCCATTTGCATGCAAAATTCAAGATGTCATTGTTTTTGACCAGTTGTGGTGTCACACATCAGTACGATTTACTGAAGGAGGCACAAGGATCACGAGTTTCAGGACAGCCTAGGCCACCTGCATTTTAGAACTTGTCTTCATACTGTACTCAGTCCTCATCAAAGAAGATTCTTATTGCAGCATACAGACTGTTGCAGACAACTATAACTGGTTATAATGCAGAAATTAGCAGACGATGGGGAGACAAAGGCCCAATGAATACATGTACAACTCAATTGCTATACCCAAACCTCAGGGAATATCACAGAATTGAGGACAAAAGTAAGAGCAAAAGGACCAGGAAATTTGGTTTGAGATCGTATATCCTAGAAATGATAGGGAAATTACACATATGATAGCTCAACAATATGGCTGCCTAAATAAGACCACAATATCAACAGACACGCTAATTTGGAAAGGGGAATTCCCACAGGGTCCACCCCTAGATAAAGAACTTCAGGAAATGAATGATTTCTGAGAGATGGAGAATTACTCTCTCCTAAGATAAGCCCTTGAATAGGCAATGCCATGCAGAGTGATCAGCCCTGAAATCACGCGCACACAGAAATGCTAAACAGACTCAGCAAAATGTATTTAATATTTATGCATGTGCAATTGTGTGTGTGTGTGTTAATAATGAAAGGAAAGTGGCTGTCAACTTGAGAGGGAAAGAGGTAATCATATGGAAGGAGGTGAAGGGAAAGAATATTGAAGGACTTAGAAAAAGGAAAGGGAAGAGGGAAGTGATATATTACATTTTATTATGAATAAATTTATTTATTTATATAATTACATATGCTTATAGAATAATTGCATTATATATTACTACACAACATATTATACATTTATTATATCTGTTTAAAAAATAAGTTAATTGCTTCATTTATTTTTACTAAGAGTGTACTCCTGCCATTCTCTTTATACCGTCTGCTAAGTTTTAAAGTCATCTATGTCATGAGAGAATAATAATATGACTTTATATGTGCCAATACAATAGCTTTGTGACCTTGAAACGTAGTTCATGGCAATACAATCACCAGGGTTTAGTGGTTAAATAGAGCATGCATTGCTATAGAGCACACAGAACATTGAATCCATGCTGTTTGCTTCTTTTCTCTTTTCAAGTGACCCGTCCTCAAACTGCTCAAGTTATCTGGAACACACAAAATCATTCTGGAGGTGTCAGGTCAATTTATCACTTCATTCTCTGTTCAGTGAGAGTTACTACTTATTATTTCATCTTCAGAGTTACTTTAAAATATGTACAATGCAGAATCTATCGACATTCTAACACAAAAATAGAGGGGTAGCCTCTACGAAAGATACATATTATAAATACAACAGAGAGATGGAGCCACCTGATTTGATGCGTGGATTTTTAAACAGTCCTCTCTAGGCATACTGAGATGTTGTTCAACCTTAAAATGGAGGAGATTCTGATACATGCTACCATGTGTGAACCTTGATATGGGGGTCAGGAGGCATTTGCCTTGTACGGATTACAACTCCTGAAATGAATTACCAAGGCTGAAGCAGACTGCATTTGAACTGTCTAACCTTATCCATTCAAATAGTAAATATAGCAACTAATTGATAGATCTGTAGCTAGTAATGGCAAAACAAAAACCATATGACAACTGAGATAAATCTAAATAAACCCAAGCTGGATTTGCTAATGAAATTACAATATACATGAGTCTATGTAAACATACTCATCTAAACGATTTGTCATTAAAACCATTGCAAGGGTTGTAAATAAAGCTTAAACCACTGTGAGCAAAAACTCTATGCTTCTTAAAGAAAAATCATAAAACATGGAATCTTAGAAATACAAAAAATAAACCAGAAAGTGTGGACCCACCTGTAATCCCAGCTCCTGGAAGTCTGATGGGGAATTTTGGGGTCAGGTAAAGACTAGCGTGAGCTATATAGTGAGGCCCTGTCTCAAATCTAACAAAATAGAGAAACAAGAAATAGAGTGAATATATACCATTAGAATTGTTATTATATTAATAATAACTTAGCAGATGGCTCAAAGAGCAAATGTTTCAGCAAATGGTTTTTATTTTACCATACATACCATTATATCCAATATGTGTATCATATATATGCATATCATATATATACCACATATGCATATATACCATATATCAACACATATTATATATTACATATAGAAGAGCACATGATATATATGTACCGTGTGTGTGTTTATGTACGTGTGCATAGCATATAAACAGAATAAAATTCAGAAAAGAAAATAAGAACAGTTTTATTTGAGGACTCATTTGAATGCAAATGTGAAATATGAAATACAAATACAAAGCCTGGCTAAAATCCTGTTATTAAATTCAGAAGGTCAAGACATATCTCATATGGTGATGTATTTCTGAAGAAGTCAAGGGGTGTCAAGTAGCCTATGGAACATAGCCAGAGAAATGTTACTGAACAAAATACTACATTTATATTTAGTGACTGGATACTTAAAATCTCAGATACTCTGACTCAAATGTAGCAGATATTATATAATATTACTGCAGCATTTCGTCTCAGAAGCTAAAATTGCCTTAGAGACTTAAAATTGCTGTAGAGTAACATATTTTGTCAAATATACTATTAGACAAGAAATCAATGAAAGCAGTAAGAACTGAGAAGTGTTGGAGAGAGACCACAGGATCGTGGAATTCAGGGAAGCAGCTGTCTTTGCAATCAACTGCAAGTCTCCATGACCTGTGCACATAAGGCAAGCCACACTAGTGCTGTCCGTGACAGGTGTGAGGGTTCCATATGAGATAAAGTCAAAAAAAGGCTCAAAATATAAAGCAAATCACATCACCCCCTTTAAATCAATGTATTTACATTCATAGACAATTTTGAAATTTTGTATTACTTTTCAATTCATAGTAACATGGTTTATGAGAATGTGGCCGAGCTGATTTGAGTTGCCTGCTCTACATATTTTTGCATTGATGGACCAATGACTTAGAAAAATTAACACCAAGTACAACAAACTTTAAGTAGGAGCACAAACTAACCTAGTCTTATTAACCTAGTTATGGAAAAGAACACTCTTTAACCCTAGCCAGAGTCCCAGCACTGGCTGCAGGATTGTAGGTTTATATACCTGTGTGGATTCAACCACATGAATTTCAATGGTTGTGGCAGGATGTAAAGAAAACTCACTTTCAAATAACAAAGCCTAGGATAAAACAAAATTCTAATGTGTATCTATGTATCTTGTGCATAACTTTTGCAAAATCTCTCTCTCTCTCTCTCTTTCTCTTTGATTTTGGTTTTCTTAAGAAAGGATTTCTTGGTGTAGCTTTCGTGCCTGTCCTGGAACTAGTTCTTATAAACCATGCTAGCCTTGAACTCACAGAGATCCACCTGCCTCTGCCTCCCAAGTGAGTGCTGGGATTAAAGGTATGCACTACCTCTGTCCAGCTGCAAAATCTCTTAAATCCTCTGAATATCACACTTCATTTCTGTTTGAAAATATGAGCAATCAAACTCTGAGGTTTATTTTAAAGTGGAATGTTCTTTGATCTCTTTCCTCTTCCTACTAGTTTGAATCATGTGATAGGTCATTCTCCTTTCCTTGGTCTCTCGGTGGGGAAAACATTCTCCAATCTTCTGTTATGCAGGTACCGCTATGTGCCAAGTTCTTGCATAGCTTATGGGGTTTAGAAATGTCTGGGGTGATAAAGGAATGAAGAAAGGACAAACATAAGAACACAGAAAAGCTGGATTAAGCTGGTATTGGGTAGACTGAGTTCTCTGATGGAGATGCCTCAGCACCCCAGAATTTCAGTGTTTTAATTATAGAACTGAACAGAGAGGCAACGTTATTACATACAGCCAAATACAGAGGCAGGGTTATTACATACAAAACAACAAGGCAGAGTTTATGGTGTATATCTGAACACTAAGATAGGATTCATAGTGCGTGGCTGGATGTAGAGATTTAATGAATCTTTGCAGGAGCTGTAGGGAACAGTCTTTAGATTGTAAAAACAGAAGATGGAGAAAGCTGTGGTAGACATTTCCTGCGCACACTATTAAGATCCACTCACTGACCAGAGGAAGGCTATGACATTGCTCTGAGCCTCACCCTTAGGACTTGTAGAAGGCTTAACATTTTCCCATGGGTCTGAGGCTAGGGTCCTTGTCATGGCCAGTTCTTGACAACAATACACATTCACCTGCAATTGAGCACATTCAGGGCTTCCTCTGCTCCCCACAACTGTGAATTAGCTATATGATCTCCAAACACGTGACCATGCCAAAGGATCACAACTTCTATACACTTTCTTCTTTTGGGGGAAAATTATTTCGTGTATGTTTCATTCTATAACCGTCTTCGGAGATGTAAACCGTGGGCATTCTAAAGTTTGTCTTGTGCTTGTTCATCCTTTGTTCAGTGTTGGGATTACTAACTAAAGACATTTTGCATTTGCATTGATTTTTAAGCCAGAGCATATTGCTTTCAGACTTGCCATTGACAAGAATCAAGTCACCATTAACTGGAATAAATAGCAAAGAAATTTCTGTTTGTAAAGGAAAGTGTCTCTCTTTCAGGACCTTTTTTTTCCTGGACATACATCTCCTTTCTAAAAATTGTTCAGTTATAGTTCATTTAACCTCTGTTCCTACAGTCATAGTAAATTTCTCTTAAGCTGAGACACTGTCCAACTCAACACAAAATACCTAGTCAATCAACCTTACATAAAGGTTGATTTTGCAGCTCTAGGTGAGTCATTGACCTGTTAAGAAGCATTCATTACCACCAGTAAAATCATGAGAGCTCATGCAGAAACCAGCAAAAGTTCCTTGGATCTCAGCAGTGTTAAAATTCCAGGACTTTTTAAGAGTCCTGGAAGCTCTAGTGTTTTATTGCATTGTCAGTTGAGCATAGGTGAGAATAATGTATGATGGATTTTGAAAGTCGGAAAGAAAGGGATTTAAATACTTTTATCAAACGGAAACAAATGCTTGAAGACAAGATTGACATCCATGCGTGATTTAAACATCACATAATGTGTGCACTTTCTGTGGTATTCAAGAGAAGAGTACAACTCTTTGTATGCTGCAAAGTTTAAGTTACTCTTTGCCTGAAAGCTAATTACGATAAATTAAACAATTTCACGACCAAAACTTTTGCAAACTATTAGCAGAAAATACAATTCAAAATCAAGGCAAAATCAGTATAAAAGCCATATTAGATCATGAGAGAAAATAAAATAATATTGATACTATTCGGAGTTAATTTTCATTTTTGATGTCCCCTTAAATTTTGGCCCTGGATATATCTCTCATCTAATCCTACTCTTGGCTCTGTTTTTTTTCTTTATAAGTTAATTGAACTCATGAATAAATAGAAACTTCTATTTATAAGCAGCTGAATCTAACAGAGTAAGAGACTCTGGCCATTTATAAGCCAATAACAGCTATTTCTGACACAGACAATTTCGACCCAAGTGAACATATGTTCCCTCTTCCTGCTTCCTTCCTCTCTCTTTACTTCCTTTCCATTTATTTGACATTATTTTCATCGGTATGATATTTGGTATCTCTCTTAGACCTGAGTAGTTGGTCTTGTACTTCAAGTTATCTGTTTATCTATTGAGCAGGTAGTTGGTCTATAACAGTAAGATTCCAGGAACAAAAGGAGGGGAGATATCCTCTGACCCATTTTTTTCACCCTTCCACTAATGAGTAGGTGAGAACTTGAAAACAAATTTATTATTTACTTAATACACTATGTACTATGTTCCAGGCCTTCTGAGACATAGTTAAGCTATGTGTAGAAGAACTTGGGTAAACCATGCCCAGATGATGAATAAAAGACAATGAGGATTTTTTTTTTTGAGACAGGGTTTCTCTGTGTAACATCTCTGGCTTTCCTGGAACTCTATTTGTAGACCAGGCTGTCCTCAAACTCACTGAGATACACCTGCCTCTGCCTCCCAAGTGCTGATATTAAAGGCATGCACCACCATTGCCGTGCGACAATGAGGATTTTCACTAGTTTCCTTTTCAGAGTTACTAAAGTGTTTCTGAACCATGGGATAGCCTTAAAATTCTCTTGTCTTGATAAAATATCAGACAAATATTTTCAAAACTATAGAAACTAACATTCCTTTCTCTGAAAATTTAGTGTAAAAAATGGTGACACTGCCCAGTGGTGGCGCACACCTTTAATTCCAGCACATAGGAGGCAGAGACAGGTGGATCTCTGTGAGTTTGAGGACAACCTGATCCACAGAGTGAGATTCCAGACAGCCAGAGCTGTTACACAGAGATACCCTGTCTCTAACACCGCCTTTCAAAAAAAAAACCAACTAACCAACCAAACAAACAAAATGGTGGCACTATGGATGGAACCCAGGGTCTCTTGCATTCTGAGCAACAGTTCTACCTCTGAGCCAGATAACAGTCTTTTCTTGTTCAGTTGATTTGTTAATTGGATGATTTTATTTTGAAACAAGTCTTGATAAATCTTCCAGGGTGAGATACAATATTCAGTCCTTTGGATTAACCTCCCTAGAAGCTGGGATTACAGGAATGTGATACCTAGCCTGGTTTAGAAAACTTTCCTTCGTAAACTATTTTTCTGCTTCCTTCAGATGAAAATTACAGTTTTGTTCCAGATTTACAACCTGGTAATGTTCTTCTCAAGAAACTGGCAGATATCTGTTTTGTGTATAATCGTAATATTGTCGCAGCTATGGACCAGATGGTGTGATTCACCATTCTCATGTGGCTTTACTGAAGAGAGGGCCTAAAGTAGGTGATTTAGGTAAAATGAAACATGAAGTTAGTATGATAGAACCTGAGTCCTCTGAAAGAAGAAACATTGTAATCTTCCTCCCTTGCCTCTTGAAAATGTTCTATGAAAATGTGGTAAGAAACAGTCATCTATACTCAAAGAGAGAATGCTCTTTAGAAATTGACTCTTCTCATAATTTGATCTTCAAATGTTTGGTTTACAAATTTCTGTTGTTTAAGCCAGAGTCTGGTATTTTGTTATGGCCACCAGTTAAGGTGGAAATTAGTCTCTTTATCTCTAAGTTTTTCTGAGTGGTGTGTGTGTGTTTGTGTGTGTGTGTGAGTGTGTGTGTATGAGTGTGTGTGTGTGTGAGTGTGTGTGAGTGTGTGTGTGTGTATGCTGGGGGGAGGCCAGAAATTTTATATAGATAAGTAACAATTAGAAACAAAGGTGCCTAATTGTATGGTAGTTACTCCCTTTCAGGCATTATCCCACTTCTTTAGTGTTTAAGCTTTGCCTCTCTTGTTTCAGTAGCACTGAATGAAGTCTTCCTCAGCGGTTCAGCTCAGCTCAGCCCAGTTTTTTTCTTTTTCCAATTTTATTTTACCCGAGGGTTGTTAATTCTCTGCAATTATTTTTTCCCTTTCTCTCCTCTCCTCCACTCTCTTCCTCATCCCTCTTCTTTCATATTCTCTTCTCTTCTGGTCTGCTCTACTTTTGCTGTTTTTAAGACAAATGTTCACCATGTAGCCAGGGATAGCCTCAAAATATTTATTCGCGGGTCTTAGTCCCCAGAGTGACAGGATTAGAGGTGTGAGCTACTACCACATCTGGTAATATGTAATTGTTCTGTCTTTCTTTACTAACTCCAAAGTATGACTGCCTTAGTTCATTTGTTTACTTATACATTTTAAGTATTTACAACAATGAAAACATCCTGCTTAGGTTGCCTTGGTTGATCTCTAATTCCTGGGTTTAAATAATCTTCCTTCCTCTGTCTCTCAAGTCTTGGAACTCAAAGAAATGTCAACCTGTCTACTTTAACATGTCTTTTATAAACACATATAAAATCTCTTAATAAATGCTGACCTGATGCAGGGCTTTGCCTCAAGTTCTCTGTAATTCTTAGTCAAGATCAGTATCTCCAAAAGTACCCACTTACTGTTTTTGGCTCTCTGATTGCAGTACTCCCATTTATACATATTTCATATACAATACATGTACAAACTTCGATGATCTGGCTAGTTTGTTATGAGATAACTAGAGGTAAATATTTCCACCTAAGGATTCATAAAATGGTGTGCTTTTCCTGTTTTTTTAAGATCTGCTTATTATTTATCCCCAAATAACTTCTCAGCAAGGTGACCAAAAGCCCAATTGAGCAATCTATTCTTAAAAATAAAAGAATAAGGCAAATTATTTTTAACCCATTCCCTTTGTTTTTGGATATTCTCTTAGACTGGCTATCCAACGAGTTCAACAACATAACTATTTTCAAATAGATTTTCTACAGAGCTGACAAAGCTGAAAAAAAAACAAAGACAATAAAATATAAGAACAGAAGAGACAAATTGGGAAAGAAGAACAAGAAGAAAAAGTGAAGACAGAGCCTTTGTCTGTGCCCACAGCCACAGGAGGGAAATTATCCTCAGCGTATATATTTACAATTATTAAGTCACTGTACACTCCCATTGCTTGTTGTTATGTATAGAAAATGGCTGTGTTTAAATACATTTTCCGAGTTCCCTTCTTCTCATTTAATGCAAAAAAACAGTACATTTGAGAATAAAGACAGATGCTTCAATTCCAAAGCCACTCTGCATGTTCATGCTGCAAGAAAGCAAAATGGAAGACAAGTCTAATAATGACACCAATCACCCAACAATAATGCAAATAAGGGATGTGTTTGAGTTATTGCTTCTCTGAATAGGCTCTAACACTTTCATTAACTTCCAAATGCAAAATAATGATATTTCAGGGAAATCACCATACTTAGGGACAATTTTTTTAAGATGGAAGTTATTCCCTCAGCCCAGATCTACCTCTCTCCCCGTAAGAAAATTTCCCACTATCTGGAAGCCTTGAGTTGACCCAAGTTCTCATACCTTCAATGTCACATAGCCAAAGACAGCATCATGGACACTATGGAATTTAAAATTCTGTTGCTGGTGCAGGGACTTTCTTCTCTATATTAAATGAAAGATGTATAGAATATGTGTATTCATTTGTTAATTTTGTCCTTTTCAAACTAGGTGCTCAAAGCACCTAGTTCCCTGACTAGCTTGTCAGTGGGTCCTTTGGATGTGGGAAGCAGGAGCATCACATCCAGAGTCTGAATATTTTTATAGCCTTCTACTTCCAGAAATCAATGGTAACCTTTCCTTTCTTTGTGGCTTTTTGTTACCAATGGTAGGTTTCTATTTCTCAGGAACCTAGCCCATTTCCCATCTACTACAGCATAAAATGCAGAGTAGATGGGAGTATACATTTTTCTCCCTGTTAATCAGCAATTATAGAAACAGAGAGACCCAATTCCAGGTGTAGTAGGGGCTCACTTTGCACTGTGCCAATTTTTTCCACCTTAACTGACAGAAAAAATTCAAGCAATCTGCTATACAACTAGTTATCAAATTCTATCTTTACTTGATGTACTTAGAGATCGGGCTGATGAACATGCAGATAGATGTCTGGCCCAGACGGGAAATTCTGACCTAATACGGAGGTGTCAATGTTGATGATCAAAAAAGCTATGTGCATTACTAAATGTTCCTCAATGGGTCTAGATGACTTTATTAATGAGGTAAGTCACAAAACAATCCCACACCAGTTTGGAATTATGATTAATAAAAGGGTTATTTATTTAAAGGGAAAAAACTTACAGGTCACCATCCTAGACAACAGCCTCCTGTACGACCAGGAAAAGTGTCTGATAGCCAGAAGCAGAATCCGAAGCAAGAGAGCAAACAGAGGGCTGCCTCCGCTTTTTTAAAGTAAAAGATACCACACCCCAGTGGGCTGGTATCTCAAAGGCTATTGGCTGAAGGAGCAAGAGGAGCTCCCGCAGCACTTTATGGGTAATAAAAAATAAAGTTTTATTATAGTTTGAAACAAACAAATGCCAGGAGCTAAAAACTCTCAGGTTACAAAGAAACACACACACACACACACACACACACACACACACAAGGCAGATGCCTTTTGTGTCAGTTCTGCATGTACCTTAGTCTTTCGTACAATTTCATGGTCTATGAACTTGTTAATGAGTAACTAATTCTGCTTGAGAGGATGGGATGGCTAGGTGGTGACTCAGTCTTGTGTGTGTGTGCTAACAACTAGATGGTGCTACATAACATGTGAATATTATACCAACAAACAGGAGCTACAGGTCACAATTGGCTTCCTTCCAGTCCATGATGGGATGGAAGGTAAAAAGAAATGAATGGCATCTTGGGCTACACAGATTTGAAGTCCATGGTACCCAGAGATACTAGATCTGTATTTGCACACATTTCTGGGATTGTGGATGTTTAAGGAAGTGTCTTCCTGTCAAGGCTGCCTTTGCCATACCTGTCGTATGACTTTGCTATATTTTGTACTGTATTTTATTGGATGGAAACATAAGAAACTTATATAAGGTAGTGAATTTTTTCACATTCTGCTCCTATTCAATCATTTTGACTGTAAACCTACAGCCTGCATGGACATAGAGAAGATAGTGTTCACTTGTATGTCATTAGTATACAGTGTAAGATGCTTTAATTGCAGAAAAACTACCTGTCATTTCAGGACCTTGTGATTCTGTTGTGTTTGTGTATGTGTTTATGTTATGTACACATGTGTTTGTGCATGATCTTGCCAGCGTGCTGTATACAGAGACTGGAGCATTACATCAGTTATTATTCTCCATAACTCTCTACCTTACTGCCTTTAGTCAGGGTCATCACTGAGCTCAGCTTTTTATCTGGATGTTAAATATTCTAAATGGGAAACTTGAGTCCACTAACTGAGAGAACAAGTTCTCTTACCACTGAGCAATCTCTCTAACCCTTATCAGTTTCATTAAAACAAACAAACAAGCAAACAAACACTATTCTTCTCACACTAGAGACTTCTTTTAGTGGAATAAATAAATTTACAACCTATAACCCTATTGAACAGAAGGTAGGAGTTTTGTTACATGGTGCAGGGATAATGTACAGACACCATTGTCTGTCTTCTTCCATAGCCACTTATCCTTTGTGTGTGTGTGTTTCTCTCTCTCTCTCTTTTTTGCCTATGTTGGTAGGGAATCTCCTTTGAAGAGGAGAACAAAGGTAAAATTTGCTATCTTACAATAATGACAGCCAAGAAATAAAGGAAGCAACCCAGAAATATAAACTAACAAAACCAAATTGGACTTATTCAAAATGCATCCTAGGGACATGGTCCAGAAGCCAACAGTGAACAAAATCCTATAAGCTTTGAATTCACAGTATGTCTTGTAATCAGTGGGGATCAGTTTTAAACTCAAGTATGAAATATTCTATGGTTACTTCTTTTTTGGAATTTAGTGAAAAGTTTCTTTTGTAAACGTTAAAATGAACATTCAGCATAACAAAGGGAAAATGGGTAACTAAAACCTTTATAATTCTTTTAGAAAATCTGAGGGCCTTTTTTCTAGCTGGTTGAATAAAGTACATCATCAAGGGACCTGAAGTCATCATCAAAATGTGTACATTCAGAATTTTTAAAATGTAAGGATTTTCGGATTATCCAAGTTCCTAATTCAACATGCAGAATCTAACTGGTCATCTTACATCCATTTTGTGAATATCAATCAGTTCATATCAATTTCTTACCCAAATTTGATAGTGCTGCACCTGTTAAAATTTATGAAATACACAACATGTCAGAAGGAAACCTCCCAAAGCAGTGGCACCAGTGACAGAGATGAGCTGTACTCCTCTAAACGATGTCATAAAGCACATAAACCAAATAAAATCTACTGCATTGGTTTCATCAGAGCCTTGAAAGTGCATCCTTTTGGAGAAGATGGTTTAGGCTCAGAACAAAATGATTCTTGAAGTGAAGTTTCAATTTAAAAAATATTCAGCTGTCAAATATAACATTCCGGAAGAGTAAAAGGTTAAAACATGGTTAATTATCCACTGAAACCATACAGATGAAGGACAGCATACATTATCAGCCTGGCAGAGATTCAGTTTCTTTAGCAATCTACCATTATAAAAATTCCAAGTGATAGCATTTTATCCTATTTGTAAGTTCCGTTTAACTGTACCTTGCCAGTGTCTTTTAAGAATTTTTTTTAAAGGAAAACTAGGCACTTACGCAACAAAGTAGCATGTAATAATGGAAAACTAAAGGTATCTGAAAGACCGAGTAAGCACTGTGGCTATTGATGGAAATTTCATCCTAATTATCAAGTTAGGTGTTGCACTGACATGAACATCGTTATTTCCTTAATTCCAATTGAGTGATAGTTTGGAATTATGTGCTCTATGTCTTGACAATTCCATTTATAATTATGTCAATGTGATCTTAGTCAATCAGTATGATTTTATAAGGTTGCCCAGAAGATAAAAGGCCTAAGGACACATAGTTTATAGCAAACTTGCAACTCACTTGTTGGCTTTGGTTATTTAGTTATTTTATTCTCATTTCTCATTAATAAAGAAAGTAGCCGATTAAATGGCCTCAGCTCTATATCCTAAGTTAATTAATTGAGCTTTACTATGTAAAAATATACCTCAAATTTCAAACTGAGGAAAACTAAGAAGCTGAACATAACCAATATCTCTGAAGCTAGGGTACAGATTTTTCCACCTTGTCCTTGGATAGCTATGAGAAGAATTTTTCTCTACACTAAGAGCAATAAGAAATATTTTCTTTTTCTAAGAAAACTGAACTTGACTGAAGTAGAAGTGGGAAATATGTGGCTCCCACTTAGGAGATGGGTCTCTTATTGACAAAGGGATTAGGGAGAACTCTTCTTATTGATGTCTGAAATGCAGTATCTGTGCCCTGCCTATTCTGACAACTCTGTCAGTCAGAGCTATGCTTCCATAAGTACAGTGGATTAGTTCTCTCAGAGATATCTGACTAGCCCGAGTGAGAAACCCAGTGACATAGATGGTTGGGTATGTGTCATTGTGGGGAAAAAAATCTCTGCCTATAATCCTCTGAAACAGTCTATAAATCTGTGAGTTACCGTATGTCCAAGACCTTCCAATCTGTTGTGTTAGTGCTCCATGAATTTTTCTAATGATTAAAAACAGGCACTTAGAGACTGATACAAAATAAACCCAGAAAAAAAAGTGTTAAACAGTTTAATAGCTTATGAAAAATAAAGAAAATTATGATATCAGTAAATCTTAGTGATAATCAAAGCAATAAAGAAGACTGAGAATGTAGTTCAGTTGGCAGAGGTCTTGTCTGGCATAACAAAGCCCTGGATTCATATAAGTGAATATCAATATGCATCCCTGGAGCAGCACCCATCTGTAACCCTAGCACTTAAGAGATGAGATAGGATGGTCAGAAATACAAGGTGTCCATTGTGCAAACACCAACCAAAATGAAATAGTAAAAGGAATGTAAAGAAAAATAAAGACAATGGAGATCTGAAATATAAAATCAGATACCTTTCTGTAAAAAGAGACAAATTAACTAACAGCAAGAATTAAATTAACAACAATGATTAAAGTATATACTAAACAATATAACCTGAAAAGATGGGATTAGACAGGATTAAAATTACAAATGAGTTAAACTAATGGACCAAACATTAAGACTATATTCCATAGTCCTTACTCTCTAACAAAGTATGACATGAGGCTAATATTCAGTAATAGGAGATAAATTTCAAATCCAAGGTGTGTGGATATACTTTACAGCAATATCTTTTATCTCTCCTTTCAAGTTTCCAGTGGAAATAATGAAACAGGTCCTACAATGCTCAGTTCATTACCTATTTCTTTGATAAGAAAAGAATAAGGTGAGACTTTAGCTAAGGAGTATCTGATTGGTCCAGCATTGATGATATTTTAGCAATGTTTCATGAATGTTCAGTTTTTTTATTATTATTAAAAATTTCCACCTCCTCGACTCCTTCCATTTCCCTCCCTCTCGCCCCTCCTCCCCTCCCCCTCCCTTTCCAGTCCAAAGAGCAGTCAGGGTTCCCTGCCC
>LOJH01043383.1:0-14004 GCA_001685095.1 Ellobius talpinus
GAGAGAGAGAGAGGAAAGAAGGGACGAGAGAGAACAAAATAAAACAAAAATTATCCATTTTCTTTTTTGTGGGGGGCGGCATCTTCAGTCCCCCAGGGATTTGCAGATGGCTACTAGTAACCCTACAGAGGAATGAGGAAATATCTTGTATGGTTGGGTCTTACTCAGTTCTTTGGGGTTTTTGCATTGTTTTGGTTTTTGGTGGTTTTGTTTGTTTGTTTGTTTTGTTTCTTGGTGTATTTTTGTTTGTTTGGTCATGGTTCTTGATCTCATAGTGGGATCTGAGGAATGTCTCCACTTGGGGTCACAGCCTTGACGCCAGAATAGGCCTGCATTGAGAATCCTAGATTTATGGTTGTGATAGACAACACTTCCTCCAGATGTTGATCCTGCCTCCAATAAATAATCCAAGATGTTTTACTTGGCCTCAGGAGAGGACAGACTAGTGCTTTCTTTCACAGTCATGAGTCGCTTGCTCTGTAGGTGAAAATGCATGTCCATGTCCTAGGATCCATCCAAACTGATGACGGCCCATGTCTGTGGAATACATGTGTTCAGTGCCTGGCTCTGAGTTTTCTGATCATTTGAGAAACAAGACAGGATGGAAGGGACATAAGCTGGAAGAAGCTGGCATTTGGCATCTATACATCTCCCTATGGCTGTTAAGCCACATAGATCTCTTAGCAGTATGGTCCTAGAGGAGTTGGTGTAGAGTAAAAGGGCTGGCCAAAGAAACCTACCCTGACTCTGAAACCAGAGCCAGTGAAAGAAACATACCCTGGCTCTGAGACCTGAGCCAGTGAAAGAAATGCTTTAGCTTTGAACCCAGAACCAAAGAAATACACCCTGACCTTGAAACCAGTGCCAAAGAAACACACTTGGGCCCGAGAATCAGAACCAGTGAAAGAAATGTGCCCTAGCCTCAAAACTAGAGCCTAAAAGCTAAAAAGACCAGTGAAAGAAACACACTTTGACCCTTAAACCAGAGCCAAATTTGCCCCTGAGCAACTAAGCAGAAAACCAACAAATCTCTGTGCAGGAAAACGAACCAATCCTTGAGCGGAAAACCAACCAATCCCTGAGCAGAGATCTAGCCAATCTGAGCTCAAGGGACTGCAATCTGACCAATCCCCACCCTGAAAATCTTCTCTCTGGAAAAACTCTGCCTCTAAGAAACCCTATATAAGCCCTGTGCCTGTCGGTTTGTGGCTGCCCTTCTTCCACTCTGGTAGAGGCAGCTGCTCTCCTGGCTTCTTCTATCCCAATAAATCTCTTGAATGAGGTTTGGGTGAAGACCTTCTTTTGCCAGAGTAGAGACGGAGCAGGGCTGTAATACTTTTGCGGGGTTAGCCTTCCCCTAGCAGTGCTGAGTTGTTATAACTTTGCTGGGAAAGCCAGAGACAGCAGAGCAGGGCCGTAACAATTTGGCTGGGGAAACCTTCCCCTCCTGGAGCCGAGTTGTTGTACTCTGGAGCACAGGAGTGGGCTGTAACAACTTTGCTGGGGAACTCCTCTACTGCTGGAGCAAAGCTGGAAGCATTGGGAAACCTTTCCCTAGAGCAGGGCTGTAAGCTGCCACGCTTTCTGTGACCTGTGCTATATTCCCTGGCTTCTGACTGCCAGAGCACTCTTCCACCTGAGCTATAACATTCAGTATTCCTTGGCTCCCGGCTGCCAGGATCCTTTTCCATCCGACCTCAATGCTTACAGTTGGTCCATAGAACAATTTACTGCTTCCTGACCTCCTGTATTACTTTGCTGGCTTTTGCCCACTGACAAGAGAAGTAACCCAAGTAACTCCTTGTCAAGCCATACTCTTGGGTCTCCCTGACCCTTCTTTCCCTCCTGCACCAGACTCCTTACTGAGTTTACCATGCATCTTAGGAGGTGAGGCCTGGGTACTCCCAGAGTCTGAAAGGGCTAGGAAGAGGGTTTCTTGAGGACTGTCATAACCCCATTCTTATTCTCAGTATCTGTCCCAGTGTGTCTGGCTGGTTGAAGTCTGCAGAGATTGCTAATGGGGCTAGAGGCAGCAGTGGCCCCAAACGAAATGAGCTTCAGCTGGATCAAGTACCAATCAAAATCTGGCATAGTTAACCTTTGTGTCAGAAATGGTGGATGCACCTTCTTATCCCCTAAACTGATTCTTTCTGAATCAAAATGCTGGAGAATCACACTGGAGACGGGTTTCAGTAAATCTGGCATGGGAACTGAAAGAGGGCTGGGACCTCAGTTCCCCTTCCTGTAGCAAGCTCCACCTAGATCCCTCACATTGCTTTATGGGAGGAAGGTCACCTGGGGCTGGCTGCCCAAGGGGAGTGGCTTTGTGCTCCTGCAGGAGGAAAGGGTCAGACAAGGGGTGTGATCTGCTCTAGTATCTAGGTGGGGGCTGTAGGTGGAGCCTGGACTGATCACCTAGAACTCTTGTCTCCTAGGTGGCCCGAGGCAGCCGGGATGACACTTCTCCTCAGGAACCCTGCTATCTGCTGAGAAACATGACCAGCAAGTCCCGTGAGTGTTGTCCAGGGACTCCCCCCACACTGGAGGGTCCAGCAGTCATCCTTAGCAACATCTTGTGAAACCCTCAGAGTGGATAGACTGTCACACTGGGAGCCAGGGACCCTCTCTTCATCCTGACAGCAGAAATGCTTAGATCCCAGTCCTTGGCTAGGGTCTGCTGTGCTGGGGGTGGAGGGGCCCAGGATGGGCAAAGAAGGAGGCAGCTTGGGGCTGTCCCTCCCTGGCTCTGCCTCCAGCTCCTCTGTGCATGTACCTTGCAGGCTGGAAGTTTCTGGCCATGCTGGCTCTGGTCCTTGTGGTGGTCATGGTGTGGTACTCCATCTCCCGAGAAGATAAGTACTTTGAACTGTGAGTACACTTTCTATGTCCATCCATTGTTTCTTTCCAGAGATGGGCTGACATAGAGGCAGGGTGCCTAACAAGGCAGGAGACTTTTGAGACCCTTGGCCTGACCTCTCCTCTTCAGCTGCTAGCTCAGAGTCCTTCCATGAGGGTGGTGGGATGGGTGGGGGTGGGGATCCCGGTGGTTTCTGCCATCTCCCACAGACGAAATATTAGGGCAGAAAGATCTGCACCCTCTATGGTTTGGATTCAGAGTAGAACTTGGGCTGAGGAGATGCTAACTCTGTACGTCCTTCTCTAGTACCATAGGACCTTTGTGCCATCAGCAGGGAGGTGGACCCTGCCTGGGATGCTGGCCTCAGGACCTTAGTTGAAGGGGCCTCCCGACTCTTCTTTCTCTCTCCAGCTTTTATTTCCCCATCTCAGAGAAGAAAGAGCCGTGCTTCCAGGGTGAGGCAGAGAGGCAGGCCTCTAAAATTTTTGGCAAGTAAGCACCTGGTGATGGGACAGGGCATGGGAAGTGCAGGATTGAGGGTGTTTTGGCTCGTTGCTAACTGGCTGGAGGGTGGATGAAGCTGGAAGAAGGACAAAAGCCATATAATAATTACATATAATAGTTAACCTTGTTCAATCAAATTAATTTCTTTATCACCCCTACTCCATATAGCCATTCTAGGGAACAGCCCATCTTCCTGCAGCTGAAGGATTATTTCTGGGTAAAGACACCATCCGCCTATGAATTGCCCTTTGGTACCAAAGGGAGTGGTAAGTTATTGGTCAGTTTGGTGGATAGTAGCTCATTGCCTTTGAGTTTTCTGTGGGACCAAAGGAAGTGGTAAACTAATGAGTTGCCCTACTCTTGCCCTGTTTGTGTGAATATCACTGTTGGGCATTCCTAGCCCCTGGCTCCATGCCTAGGTTCTTTTGCCAAGACCCGTGTACCTATGTCAAGGCGAGAAAATCTGGGAAGTGGAGTAGAAGCAGCCTTTAGAATGCTGATGACCATAGTCTCCGTTTCCTCCCAGCCTTTAGAATGCTGATGACCATAGTCTCCGTTTCCTCTGTTCGTTTTTTTTTTTNTTGTAGAAGACCTTCTTCTCCGGGTGTTGGCCATTACTAGCTATGCCATACCTGACAGCATACAGAGGTAAGGAAGTATTCTCTCTGTAGTTTGGGCATCTTCACCTTTCCCTGCTCCAGTGTGAAATCATCTTGGTTAGTGCCATGCCAACCAGCCTTTGGTCACTGGTTCACTGTGGCTTATTTGACCCTCCCTAGCCTGCCTGTCTCCAGGAGCTATAGGTACTCTAAAACCACAGCAACCTAGCCTGAGCATCTACATGCCAGAGTAGGCAGAAGCTGCTGAAGGTATTACCATGGCAACAGACAGACCTGGGCAACAGGCAAGGGAGCTGTGTCCTAGGGTTTCTCTTCCCCTCCCTTCTCTCTAGTCTTCCTTTTCATTTTTTCCCCTTTATGTAGCACAGGATGGATTTGAATTCTGCACTTTTCTTCTGGCACTTCCTAAGTGCTGAGATGACAGGTCTGTGCCACCTTACCCAGCTCTCGTGCTGGAGTTTCTTGTTGTACTCCTGTGTGCCTTCCCTCCTCTCATTAGCTCTTTGCCATGCTTGGCTTGTTTGTATTTCACTTTGAGGCCCAGGACTTCAAGGTCAGTAGGACCATTAGCAGGGCCATTTAGCATGCCTGATTCATGCAGATCAGGGGCTGAGGACTGACCCGAGGTGACCCCCAGGCAGATCCAGAGCCGTGAGAGTTCTGCAGAGCAGGGGCCACTTCTGGGTTTGACACCTCCTCTTCCCGCTGCAGCCTTGAGTGTCGTCGCTGTGTTGTGGTGGGAAATGGGCACCGATTGCGGAACAGCTCACTGGGAAGTGTCATCAACAAGTACGATGTGGTAATCAGGTGTGTGACCATCCCTCCTTCTTTTTGGGTTCGGGATGTCCCAAACAGGGGGCTCCCAAAAGGCCTGACATCTCTAGTAATGGATCTTCTTTCCCTGGCCCAGATTGAACAATGCTCCCGTGGCTGGTTATGAGGGAGATGTGGGCTCCAAGACCACCATTCGTCTCTTCTACCCTGAGTCAGCCCACTTTGACCCCAAAATAGAAAACAACCCAGACACGCTCTTGGTCCTGGTAGCTTTCAAGGCAATGGACTTCCACTGGATTGAGACCATCTTGAGTGATAAGAAGCGGGTAAATTGGGTCAGATGGGGGAAAAGATATGGTTTTGGGAACGTTATCCTAGTCAGAGTATCATGTCCCACAGAGTGCTGTGTGATGATCCTCAAAAGTTGTTGAAAGGACAGGGTAAATCAGGCTCTTGACAGGTGGAGCCTTGGGCTGCCCTGCATTATACCTCAAGAGCTTGTAGGAGTTGGGGCGGCAGCCAGAGGCCCTCTGGGCTTGAGGGTTGCCAGGAATAGGAGCACGGTCAGAATGTGTGAGAAGACTGGGAACAGGAGTCATCATTTTTGTGCCTTTCCTAATGGTCCCCACAAAGAGCCCACTCCCTCACTTGGCCATCTGGTTGAAGACTGAACTGTCTGATCTGGCATTTTTGCCCAGTATGTAGACAGCCTAAGGCGCAGGCCCCTTCTTGTCCGCATATCTCTGAAACAGGTAGTGATCAGACCCCACACTCTCCACATGGTTTTACCCTTCCTTCCTGGCCTCTAATCTCTGGCACAAGTCTTACCTCAGCTCTGAGGAACCTGCATGCCTGAGGTGTCAACTTTGACTTGGGCCCCGTCCTCTGCCTGAAGAGCACCAGCTGGGTTAGAGTTGAGAAACAGGTCTTTACCTAATTTCATCTCTCCCTTCTGACCCTGCGCCCATAGGTACGAAAAGGTTTCTGGAAACAGCCGCCCCTCATCTGGGACGTCAACCCCAAACAGATTCGGATTCTCAATCCCTTCTTTATGGAGATTGCAGCAGACAAGCTCCTGAGTCTGCCTATACAGCAACAGGCACGGAAGGTCAAGCAGGTGAGAGAAGCTGGGAGACCAAGCTAGGAAGAGATTGGGGACATAGGTAGAAAGTGAGGAGGAGCTCGGGAGGGAAGAACGATCATAGGTGCAGCTTGTGTGTGACCTTTGCAGATAGGTTTCGTAGCGTGATGCCCTGAAGGACAGTGTGTACTCTGGAGAATTGGGGCACCCTGAAAGTAGGAGTAGAGAAAGGTCTGGATTGGACCTGGGCGCTGGACTTTAAGATGCCTTTGGCAGGTTCTGGTCAGAATCTGTACGCTGGGAGCTGCTGGCATACTCACTCACTCATTGGCCCTATCTTTGAGAACAGCTTGAGTCAATGTAGTTACTGTTAACTCTTAGCCTGCAATCTTATCTTGGAACACACTGACCTGATGGAGTGAGTGGAGACTAAGCTTCAGCAGTCTGTCTTGAGTGTCATGGGGATGGTGAACCAGTTTTGGGAGTTGTCACAGCTTTGATTTCAGCACTCTGTTTCCTGGTAGTCCACAGCTAGCGGGGTTTACCCCGTATTGTAGCTTTACAGACAATATTTCCATATGTCTTTCTCATGGGGGCATGTGAAACAGCAGGAGGTCACCAGCAGGCAGCGGCAGGAATATTCCACTTGCTGTGGTTATCAGGCAGGTCTAGTACTGGGAGATTTCAATTGCTTATCTGCATGGTGAGGATAATATCTGTGCTGACCTCTGAAGTCTATGGCAGGACTTAAGAAGATAATAAAGTTGGAACACAGCGGCTGCTCTATCAGTATTTGCCCCTTGCTGTTTTGTTAGTTTTCTTGAGGCAGACTAGTCTCAAAATTATCGTAATCATCCCAAGTGCTGGGATTACAAGTATGAGCCACTATACCCAGATAATATTAGCCAAATTATAAATAAATGCTTATTCTTGACTATCCATGTTATTCAACATCATGCATTGAATGCCTGCAGACTGATTGTCTAGTGGTGAGCCTGAGCCCACATGCTTGGAGAATAAGCTGTGCCCCCTGCTCTAAAGAGATGGTGTGTAGTGGAATAAGCATTTCTAGGTTGCCTGCTTGGAGGAATGGGCAGTTGTGCTATACAGAGAATGCCAGGAGGAGGGGCAGTGTGATTGATGACTATACGGAGCAGAGCTGGTGAGGAAATGATGAGCATGTGATTCTGCAGGACCACAAACTGGATGAGAGAGCACAGGGTGCTTAAAGTGGCAGGGGTGGCCAAGTGTAGTAGTAGATGCCTGTAATCCCAGTACTTGAGAGGTAGAGGTAGGATTTCAAAGTTAGCCTAATCTACATAGTAAGTTCAAAGCCAGCCAGGGCTACATGAGATCCTGTCTTAAGACAACAAGGGTGAAAAAGAAGGCTTACTAAGAAGTAGTGTGGGGACAAAGATAATGGAAAGAGATGCTGGAAGACAATTGACTTTAAGAGGCCTTATGGAGTCCAGGAATTGACTCTCGGGGAGAATGGGGCAGTGAAACGTTCTATAAAGCTAGCTGTCGGAGTTTAGCAGGGCATGCTTTCTGAAGTCCTAATATTAGGTTGATCATTGCTGTGGATAAACTGAGGATGAAGGGAATGGGATCCTCACAGCAGTCCTAAGGTGGGCAGGCAGGCAAGGTATTGTTGACCCTGCTTCACACAGGGGAATATCATCCCACGAAAGATCACACAGCCACGAGTGTCGAACCATCAGGTCCCAGGAGGAGGGTAGATCCCTTTTCTCTTCCCTGCCTTGAACAAGTTGTTTACAAGCTCCAGTTTCCTCATTTATAAAATGAGGCCGATAATGGTGTCTGTGCACATGTGTTTGGGAGGGAACTGAAGAAGACCATGTATGATACTATGTTTACACTCAACATGATGCTTGACACATAGTAAGCACTCAAGCAATAGATTTGATTGTGGTGATTGTCACTGTTGTCATCCTGACTGCCACGATCCTCCCTGGAGACCCAGATCTGTGGAGTTGTGTTATCTATTATGCTGCTGTGATATCAGCAACTTACAAATGGAAAGATTGATTTTGCTCATGCTCTCAGAGGTTTTAGACAGTCATGGCGGGAGGACATGGTGGAACAGAGCACTCACATGTGGCAGAAGAGAAGGGAAGCAGGGAGAAAATACCTTCAGGTCCCTTACCTATGGGATGGTGCCACCCACCTTTGGGGTGGGTCTTCATGCTTTAGTTAATCCTTCTGTCTTTCACAGGCACCCCTAGAAGTGTACTATAGTAATTTCCTAGGTACGTCTCAATCTAAGCAGTTTGACAAGATAACCACAGTAGCCACTAGACATATAACAATTTAAATTTAAAACTTAGGAGCCGAGGAGGTAGCTTAGCAGTTCAGGACACTGGCTGCTTCTGCAGAGGTTTAGTTACATGCACCCACTTTGAGCAATTCACCACCACCTTCTTCCAGCCCGTGGAAGTGTCTACAAACACATGGTTCACATAGCTCAAGCAGGCGCATACACATAAAAATGATAAATAGTTAAATTTCTAAAATTAAACCTTAATAATCAGGGGTGCAGATACTTGCCTAGAATACACGAGGCCAAGATTCTAACTCCTGCATGGCACAAAGTTTAGAATTTCATAGAATAGTAAATCACTTCCTCGACTGTATTTGCTCCACCCAGATGCTCAGTTGGTTAGCTGTTGCCCTGGTGGACAGCTAAGGGAAAGGATCTGAGCCTGAGTGTGTGTGAGGTGGGTGGTGGAGGAGGAGGGGATTGGGGCTCTGTCAAATGCCTTCTTACTCTGTCTCTAGAAGCCAACTACAGGTCTGCTAGCCATCACCTTGGCCCTACACCTCTGTGACTTAGTGCACATCGCTGGCTTTGGCTACCCTGATGCCTACAACAAGAAGCAAACCATCCACTACTATGAACAGATCACACTTAAGTCTATGGTGGTGAGCAGCCCTGCTGGGAGCCCAGTGAGCTAGGGGACGGCACAGCTAAAGGAATGCTGGGTGAGGGGATGGCACGGGGACAGAGAGTGGTTCAGGATATGGTCATTTGGTGTCAGAATGGGACCTGGGCATCTGGACACCCCAGCTGGCACCCTCTGCATTCGCCATACGATTTCTGTCTCCTTTCTGAGAGCCACGTAAGGAAGAAAACTCCCAAGAAGTGAGGGATCAGGGAAAGGGGGAGGAGACCTTTCTGAAGACAGAGCTACCTGGGGCCTCTCACTTACTTCCTTGGCTGTCTCCACAGGGTTCAGGGCACAATGTCTCCCAAGAGGCCCTAGCCATCAAGCGGATGCTAGAGATGGGAGCTGTCAAGAACCTCACGTACTTCTGACTTGGATGAGAGCTGTAACCCATCAGTTCCCAGCTTTGCCATCTGAATGGCCCCTGTCTACAGCTTTGGGATGCCTGGTGCCAGTGCAACTCACTTGAACTCACCCTCAGTGGGGAGGGTGTTCTGGGATGGGCCAGGTCTCAGGAGAAGCTATGTCTCTGATTACTCTGGTGGAATCTAAGTCCAGACAGGGTGGACACACTGAGACCACCGGAGCCTGGCCGAGGGAGGGGGACTTGCTGCTGTGGCACCCCCTCTCTGCCAGCACAAAGAGGTTTGGTTTCTGGGGTTCTTCTTGTTTGTTTGTTTGTTTGGGTTTTGTTTGTTTGTCATTTCTGTTTAGTTTTTTGTCATTGTTTTTTTGTTGTTGTTGTTTTGGTTTTGAGACAGGGTCTGACTGTGTAGCCCTGGCTTTCCTGGAACTCATTGTGTAGACCAGGTTGGCCTTAAACTCACAGAGATCCACCTGCCTCTGCCCCCAAGTGTTGGGGGATTAAAGGTGTGTGCCAACATGCCTGGCCCCAGCAACAAGAGATTATTTAACATACTATTTAATTAAGAGGTAGAAAAATGCAATGGGCTGGTCCCATGGCATTCACGAAAGGGACACAATACAGTGTTCTGCCCACTTTTTAGTAAAATTGGCCTGTTAAGGCCCCGACCTAGAGCTGACCTCCCAGGAGGATGGAGGCATCAAGAGTGGGAAGGTTTCCTCCAGAGGGGTTGCTACCTCCCAGCAGGCATGGGAAGGGCATTGACAAGGGAGCTCCGCCTAGAAGGGGCTTCACCTGGAAAAGAGATTACAAAGGACCATTAAAATATTTTTTTCCTAAAATGGAAGCACTTGTGAGGCTCTGTGTCTTTCAAGGTTGGGGAGAATATTTCTGGGAGTGTGATATTGCACAGACCTAAGTTATAGTAGGACACAGTTATTTTGGCAAATAATTTTTTTATTGAGATGGTGCCCAGGTGAGCATGACCACCCTGGCAGAGTGGCTACCAATGAATGCCCAGATCAGCCTTATCTTCAGACGCCTAACCTGGCCGGCATCTTGACTGAGGAAGGGAGGAGAGGCGAAGGGTGCCAGATGGAAGTGGCAGCCCTTCCACCACTGAAAAATGGGAGATTCTTGGCTCTCACGCTGCTAGGTGTGAGACTCAGAATCAAATTCTAAATTTTAAATTTATCTGTCTGAATGGCATGTACATGTGTGGTCAGAAGCGATGGATCCCTCTGGAGCTGAAGTTAAATGCGGCTGCGAGCTGCCCATCGTCTTCGGTCATCCCTCTGGGCTGGGAATTGTATGTTTTAAGGGGACAGTGGGGATCCTGTGAGTGCAGATGTATAGTTTGCCAAGGTCGGAGTGAGCAGGGCTGGAGGACCACACTGGAGGGATTTGCCAAGTCCTGTCAGCTAGTCACTGGTCCAGGGAATGAGACTGTTTCTTTCCCAGGTCCCTTGAATCTTCAGCCCTGCCATTTGCTTGGCTCCCTGGCCTTTATTCTCCACCTTCCAGGCCCTGCTCTACTGCCAGTTGGGCCTGCTGCCACCCCCACAGCTGTTCCTTTACATCTGGGGCCAGGAGGGAGTGTTGGAACTGCCCCTAGGGGCTGGAACTCCCAGCTGTCTTCCTGGCTTTCTCAGAAAGATCCGCAGCCTTGAGGTTTTGAGACCAGCCAAGCAGGGATGGGATAGATACAGAAAGAAGGGCAGTGGCTTGGGAGGGAATGAGGAGGATGACACCCACTGGAGCAGGACAGAGAACAGCCACCCTCAGCCAGCAGAGCACTCCTGGGGGACAGCTCAAGTAGAGCTGTGTGTGCTCTTAGGGGATTCTGAAAAGCAGCTAGGCCATAGTGTCTGAAGCCCCCTCGTTTCTCTACCCAATGGAACAAGCTGTCTTACATACAGGCTTTGTCCCAGGAAGACTTTGTAGGGGTTTGTGAGGTGCCTCTAGGCACCTAAGCTTTGCTTATCCCAAAAAGGGAGTGTCTGTTTCTCCATCCAAGGCCTTTGCAAGTGACTCTCTGCACACACGATCCAGCTGCCCTGGACTGAGGCCACTGTCTGATACTGAACGTGCCTCAACTTGAGCCAGAAGCCAACACACTGGGTCACACTGCCCCTCCCAACTCCACAAGTTCACATCCATGGGGGAGTTTATAGTCATGACAGCGAGACCCTCACGATCGCATACATAGCAAAGTGTATCTGGGCATCCACCCAGACCGTTCTGGGGGTGGAAATGGGACTAGCTCTCTCCAAATTCTGCAAGCTGAGGCAATACCCTGCAAGGGTCAGGCTTGGGAGTGGAGCTTTGATGTGGAGTTGTTGGATAGGGTTACTTGGTGTTCTGGGAAAGATGTTTTCAGCCCAACTTATGTGAATGGATTGTCTGCCAGCTTGCCTGGTACTGATTAAACCATGCCCTGAAAAGACAGCAGGAGGGGAAAGAAAAAATGGGGGCACAACTGAGTTTACATCAGGTTGGGCCGGGTAGCTCCTGCCAGTTCGCTCCAGGCTGCAATCCCGATTCTGGCCCTAAAGGCAGAGGACACAACCACTTATCTCAGTTACCTGGAGGGACTGAAAAATGGGAGATTCCTGGCTCTCACGCTGCTAGGTGTGAGACTCAGAATCAAATACTAACAAGCATCCAGATCCACTGCTCTAAGTCTAGACTCTAGGAAGATCTCATGGGCTTCTTTTCAACCCTCCCGTCTGGTTTGCAATAAAACCCATCCTAATCCCCGGTGCCCTTGAGTGGTGTTAAATTAGGGGTGGGGGTGGGATCCTTACTGCCCTGAGTCTGTCTAAACCTCGTCCGCTGCTGGGCGGGGCCATCGGGTTTATTTTGCCAGCGCTGGAACCGCTTGCGGGTCTCTGCCCTAGTCAGCTGCATCGGGCTGAGCCCTGGGTCTCCGGGTTCTCTCGGGAAGTGGGGAGTAGGAGTGTAATCGCTGCTAGGAACTCTGCCACGACCCACGAGGCCTGAGAGAACAGACGGACTGCGGGGGAGCCAAAGAAGTCTTCACCACTGCGTTGGATTCTACTAACCAAGTCCTCCTTCGGGGTGGGTTGGGGGAGAACTGAGGCTCTAAAACGAAAGGAAGATCTCCCAGCTCGAGACCACCGTCCTGGGCAACACAGAGTATTGGGCTTTCATCTAACACATTTAAATGATGTCATAATGTCAAATACTTCAGGGTGTTGTTGGGGTTTTGTATTTTTAAAAAATTTGTCTTATTTTAAATTTATCTGAATGGTATGTACATATGCGGTCAGAAGCGATGGATCCCTCTGGAGCTGAAGTTAAATGCGGTTGCGAGCTGCCCATCGTGGATCCTTGGAACGGAATTCTGGTTGTCTGGCCCTACATGCTCTTAACCGCTGAGCCATCTTTTCAGCCCCTCCTCTTGAGGTTTTGATTTACACTTTCAGAGGACATAAGTATATATCCCATTGCTTTCCTCCCGAGACTGTCTAGTCTACAAAAAGCTTGAGCTTGGAAACAATACTGTCTGCGAGACAGTTAAGTGTAGTGTGCACACAAAAAACAACCCCTCCCTGCTGTGTTGTTTAATTAGCCCAGGAAACCTCTGCTTCTCCATCTGGAAAATACCGATTGCCCATGCCTGTCTCACAGTGAAGTCCTAAGGACCTAATGGGAACATGCTTGTAACGACACTGTGTGGACTGTAAAGTGGGTTACAAATAACTGAATTGTAAAGCAGCCTTGTGTAATGGGAAATGCTGGAGAGCGTGTGTAACCAGTGAGCTAGATCTGTGCGACCAAATACTGAGTTAAACCCCTTGGTAAGAAAAGTCTGTCTTGAATCTTACCCACACACTTAGGAGTGTGTAAGATGACAGAAATGAAGGTTTTGCATAATCAGTGGACTGAGTTCAAACTCCCTTTCTAACTGTGGTTTTCAAGCTACAGGCTAACACCTCTAGGGATTCTTGGAGAAAAGTCACTCGGTTTTAGTGGTATGTGGAATGTAGCAGTAGCTTCCCTAAACATAGTTGAGAAGCACAACTTCATAGTTGATGTGTGCGCCTCTAAGCCGTCTGATGTTTTTGTAATCTTAATTATAGCTACAGAAAATGATTTGGTAGTTCAAAATCACCTTGATTCTGTACAGGCTGTGGTTTTAGGAAATTAGATCTGTCCTCCGACTTTTAAGCTGGAGGTGTATATGCAGATGGCCCTCAACTAATGAGGATTCCAGTGTGAAATCAAAACACATTCAGTGAAATTTTGATCTTCCTAGCTAATGATATGTGGGACAGTATTCCCTTGATGCTGGGCAGGGGCAGTGACCCATAGCACATAGAGCCAGTCATGTGGTCATGGGGGGAACCCATGGTGCTCCACTCTGGGCTTTGTTTTAGCTAGGTGTATTTTTCTTTCTTTTTTTTCTCTCTCTCCCCCCCTCCTTTTTTTGAGGCAGGTACTTGCTGTGCATCCCAAGCTAGCTTTGGTATTCACTATATAACCCAGGTTTTCCTTAGTCACCACACCTAGCTTAAATGCATATTTTTAGTTATACTATTTATCATGAACAAAAAAGTGTATCAGGATATACCCGTACTATAAATCAAAGAGTGGCGTGTGTGTGTGCTGTGTGTGTGTGTATGTGTGCTCCATTTACTTTTTTCCTGTCCCATTCTTTGTCAAAAACAAAACAAAAACATCAACATGAACCTTACTCAGTGTCAGGTCCAAGGAAAGTAGGGGCAGCTGGGCCGTGGTGGCTTTGATCCCAGCACTCAGGAGGCAGAGGCAGGCAGATCTCTGCGTTATGAGACCAGCCCGGTCTACAAAGC
>LOJH01043386.1:8134-20280 GCA_001685095.1 Ellobius talpinus
CCAGGACTACACAGAGAAACCCTGTCTTGACACCCCCCCAAAAAGGAAAGGGCTGCAACAGACACCGTTAACATGACAAAACGGCAGCTCTTAGAGATAAACTACAGAAGACAAGGAAAAGAACCTGAGAGCTGTTAATGCCCGGGACCCACTTGGGAAAGATCATGCCCTGTTCCTGACAGTACTTGAAAGCACCCAGAGCACAATTCAAACACAGGTGCTCATACAAAAATGTGAGCTAAAGAGAAGGCTAAACATGGTTCCCAATCAAGTCTGATATAAGGTGTAATAGGAACACTGTTAAGAAAGACTCATTACGGTTATTGTCACTAGCTAATTTATGAGTATACAGGTAACCTTTTCTGGAGACACTAATAGCTAGTAAGTGACAAGAGAACTGCCATGAATTCAAGGCCAGTGTTGGCTACATAGTAAGTTTCAGGCCAATCGGGTCTACAATATGAGACCCTTTCTCAAATATCCACAAAGGAATGATAATTATCCTTATTTGTGTTTTTCTTGCCAGCTATTTGAACTTATTTAATTGTATATCATAATGGACAAATACCTTCAATCTTCCAAAGTTAAAAATAAAAAACATAAACATAAACTAATATAAACAACGTATTCCTCTAAGGAAAGAAAAACATAGTAACAGAAAAACATAACTTACAAAACAAAATATTCATGAAAAAGTCAATTATTTAACATGATCACCAGTAGTTATATGTGTGTGCGCGCGCGCCACCATCTATTCACCATTAAGTTATGTGTGTGTGTATATGTGTGTGCCACCATCTATTCACCATTTAATTATATATATGTGTGTGTGTGTGCCACCATCTATTCACCATTTAGTTATTATATGTGTGTGTATGTGTGTGCCACCATCTATTCACCATTTAGTTATAATATATGTGTGTGTGTGCCACCATCTATTCACCATTTAGTTATTATATGTGTGTATGTGTGTGCCACCATCTATCCACCATTTAGTTATTATATGTGTGTGTGCCACCATCTATTCACCATTTAGTTATAATATGTGTGTGTGTGTGTGTGTGTGTGTGCCACCATCTATTCACCATTTAGAGCCTACACAGGCTGGATTCCATTTCACCCCAAAGGATAACATTTTATCAAAAAACAAACATCTAAAGTTTTATACTTAAAAAGCAGCACAGCCAAAGTGCACTAATAACAGAAAGAGAAGAACCACGAGTAATTAACATGCACTTAACGTAATTAAATAATAAGGATGAAAAATTCTGTGAATAGCATTTGCCCGTCCGTCACCACATCCACCTCCTCCAAAACTGATGAGTGTAGCAGACAGTACTGGTAAACAACAGACTCACAAATAAAAGTATTTCTGAGGGGTGTGTGTGCGTGTGCACATGTGTGCAATAAGTTTTCTCTATACATCTGCATGATCCTGGACTATGACATGAAGTGTTAAAGGCTAATGATATAGGTGTAGTCCATGATGCAGATGGACTATATACATATATTTAATTAAATAGTACACTGAATATCAAAAACAATTGTCTATAGTGAGCAACTCTAAGATGAGTGTCTTTTTCATCTGTTATCCCTGACTGCTGCGACATAAGAGATGCTCAAAGTTTACTCAGAGGGTTACATGAACTTGTGAAGCTTGGCTATGAAACCATTGATTTTATTGGATACAATACTAATACAAATTAGTATTATAATGGGGGAACTGTGCTCCATATTATTAACAATATAAAACATTGATTCTGTGTTGGGGGAATTCTGATCTGTATAGTGTTAACTTTGGTTTCAACAGGTACGGACATCTTTAATTTCTTGTCAAACCATGCTAGTTTTCCATTACTGTAAGAAATACACGACATATTCAACTTACAAAGAGAAAATGTCTGAGTCATGATTCTAGAGGTTTTAGTCCAAGACTAGCTTGCACACCATCATAAGCAGTGAGTGAAGCCCAGAACCACTCACTTCATGGCTGCAATGCAAAAAAGGGGAGGAATAACAGCTGTCACCCCGTATCTCCTTTGAGAGACATCTTGGCAAAAGACCTCCTTTTTACAAACGGCACTTAAGTTTCTCCCACCTCACAATACACCACTGGGGAGTCAGTCAATCCTTAAACACGAGCCTTTGGGGGGACATTTTAAGGTTACAACTACAACCTGATAGTACATGTGTATATCATATAAAATGCCACACCAAATATGTTATTATAAAAATACATTTTTATTAAGATTGAAGAATCGATTTTGAAGGGGGGTGAAGAAATGGCTCAGCAGGGTAAAACTGCTAGGATTTAATAAGAGAAGATTATCAATCAGAGAGAGTAAGTTGGACATGCAGTACACATCTATAATAATCTGAAGACTGGAGTGACTGAGGCAAGAGGATCTCAAAGTGTAAGGCCAGGCTGGGACACAGAGACCTTAAAAAGCAAACCAAAGACTAAGACCTTTAAATTATAAAGGGCCTGGAGAGGCAGCTCAGCAGCTCAGTTTGCAGCTTTTAGAGGATCCCAGGTTCTACAATGGGCAGCTCACAATCACCTGCCACTCCAGCTCTAAGAGGGTCTGACCCTCCACAAGCGCCTGCACACATGGAGCACTCCCGCCCCACACATCTAAAAGAAAAATCTTAAGAAACATCAGCTAAGGGGCTGGAGATGGTTCAGTTGTTAAGAGCATGGACTGCTCTTCTAAGGGACCAGAGTTCAGTTCCTGGCACTCACCTCAAGTGGCTAACTCCAGCTCCAGGGGATAGAACTCTGACTTGCAAAGGCACTTGCACACACATTCACATAATCACAAAACAGACAAGGCACACACACACCACTTAAAAACAAGATTATAAGTAACATTTATTCATGTAACACGTATATTTATGCACCATCACGTGTTATGTGATGAGCGCAGAGGCAATGCATTAGTTAGTCAAAATTAATATAGTTTAAATGTTAAGAATAAAATTGAGAAATATCACGGCAGGTGTGATGCTCTGAACAACAATGGCCCCCAAGACTCATATATTTGAATGCTTGGCCATCAGGTAGCAGCATTATTTGAGGTGTGGCCTTGCTGGAGGAAGTGAGTAACAAGGGTGGGGGTGGGGTGAACTTTTGAGGTTTCAAATCCCACACCAGACTCAGCAATACCTCTCCCTCTCTCTACCTGTGGATCAGGATGTAGCTCTCAAGTATTGTTTCAACACCATGCTCTCTGCCATGATGATAATGAAATAAGTCTCCAAAACTGTAAGCAAGCCCCCAGTTAGATGCTTTCTTTTATAGGAATTGCCTTGGTCATTGTTAGCTCTCCACAGCAATAGGACAGTGACTAAGACAGCAAGTGACTATGAGGTAGCACTGGGAGGAAGGTCACATTATTTCACCCTGGAGGACCAGGGAGGGCTATGTGAACTGAGAACTGCATGATAGGAGGGAGGCTGCCACTTGATCTGGCAAAAGGCTTGTTCACATGCAGAAGAAATCAGAGATGAGACTGTTCTGTTTGGTGGACAAAAGGTGGTCTCCTGAGCTGCTCAATGAATGAGGAGACTGGAGAAGCCTCATGATCTGACCACAAAGTTCTGAGGATCGGATCATGCAAATTGGACCTTGCAAATTCTTTTTTTTTTAAAAAAAGATTTATTTATTATATATGCTATATTCTGCACCAGACCTCATTACAGATGGCTGTGAGCCACCATGTGGTTGCTGGGAATTGAACTCAGGACCTTCAGAAGAACAGGCAGTGCTCCTAACCGCTGAGCCATCTCTCCAGCCTGCAAATCCTTAAAATTAAAAATAAATCAATTTACTTAATGCAAGAATCTTGCTACGTAGCCCAGGTTGTCCTTATACTCAGGGCTCTCCTGTGCATCATACTGGCTTCTATATACAGGAGCCCAGTACTCAATCTGTTGTACTGCTGTCACAATTATAGATTAATTTACGAGCAAATGCTCATATATTATCATTGCATAACTAGCTCTGTGAATTATGTAGTTGTTCCTGAGTCTGTACTTAGAAACAAAAACTATAGCTTACTTAGTATTACAGTAGGATTCTAGGGTGGGTTAAGGTATGCTAAAATGACAGGCATCCATCCAAATAGGACAGTCAAGGGCTGTCCTCAACCTTCCTAATGCTGAGACCCTTTAATACAGTCCCTTGTGTTGTGGTGACCCCCTAATACTATTTCGTTGCTATTCATAACTGTAATGTAAATATCTGATATGCCAGGTATATGATATGCAATTTCTTCGACCCACAGGTTGAGAATCGCTGGTCAAGGGGAATGCTATACACATGAATATGAAACTCAGGACACTAGTCTCAGGAGGAGAGGACACAAACATGTTGGAGTTTCCACACAGGCATATAATACACACACGTATACATACATATATACATATGTATCTATATACTGATATATTTTAAATGGATAAAATGTAGGATGCAAAGAGTTAAAGAGATAAGTAGACCCCAAAAGGAAGACTAAAGTGTCTAGAGAAACAGTTCAATGGTTAAGAGTATTGGCTTCTCTTCCAGAGGACTGGGGTCCTATTCCTAGCACCCATATGGTTAAGTCACGACTGTCTGTAAACTACAGTTCCAGGGGATTTGATGCCCTCTCCTGGCCTCTAAGGGCACTGCATGCATGTGGTGTAGGCAAACACATTAAATAAAACTAAATCTTAAAAAAGAAGATATTTTGATTAAGAGCACTTGTTGCTCTAACAGAGCACCTGGGTTCAACTCCCAGCACCCATGGTAGCTTACAACCATCCCCAGTTCCAGGAGATCCAATGCTCTCTTCTGGTTTTCACAGGACATGGTGCACACACATACATTTTGCACACACACGCACGCACACACACACAGGTGAAACACTCATTAAATACATATATTCAAAAAGACTCAAGTTAGTAACTGAATGAGGGGGGTATGCTAAGGACAAAGCCCTAGAAGAGTCTAGAAAATTCCTGTATAGTAAAGGACACTCACCAGGGACTACCATCAGATGGAGTCTAGCCTTCAGCCCAGTACCGACATATTCTACAGTCAGCTTTACACACAGGCTGCCTTTATGTGTTCCTTCATTGTCTCAGGACGGTTTACAAAGTACCACTCCTACTGCTTTGCCTAACTGTGCCCTGCCTGGACTCCCCCCGACAGCTTTCCTCTCTGACTACTGCATCAGTGGATTTATGAACTCTACTCTTTACTGCCTATGCCAACCTCTTATACAGCATAAAACAGGACTACATCAGTTTAATCTATTTTCCAAAAGCAGTATCTCTGGTTGGTTTTTAAATGTTCCATGGCTTAGTATTCTTAAATACTTAGCAAATACCTGTTGACCAATGAGTAATAAATGATGCTTGGGAACTATGAAGTATGGGGAAGTAACAGAAGTATGTAAGTCAATGTGACATGCCACAGCGTAAAAAGGAATGACTCATAATGACCAAAGTCCCGGGGCACCCAGGAGATTCTAATTGGTTAAGCCCAAGCCTCATGACTTTTATCCCTTCTTTTAGTCAGCAAATCCTTTAGACCTATTAGCTGTCAGACACATTTATAATGACTATCTTTACTAGAAATGCAACAATGAGTATCTTCAAAACGATACAACTATTTCATCAAAATTACTAAAGCATTCCAGATTTGACAAAGATAAAAAATGCATAGACTTGTTCTACTTCTCTCCTAATAATATATATAGCTCTAACTTCAGTTATATCAAACTTCATTTAAAGTTGCAAGATCAGAAACTGAGTAAAAATTCCAAAAGGAAATAATTAGGGATCTTATATTACTATTTTTACTATATTTACTTGGTAATCTAGCAGTCATTGTACTAATGTTATTGGTTTAAGTTCTGAGGACTTTAGAGCAAGAGCCATCTAAGAGAGGAAGGAGTGTGCAAACTTCCTTCTTTTTTCCTAGCATACTAGACAGTATTTTGAAACCATTAGACCTAGAAGAGGTAATCTGTCAGTCAACAGTACTGGATCCCATTTGATACTGGCTCAAATTCAGCCTTGCCATTTACAAATTGTGAGCCTAATTTCTCCGCAACTCCGTTTTCTCACTTGCGAAAATGGAAACAAATTTTCTAAGAGGGCAGTAGGTGAAAAGAATGGATTCAGGCAACAGGAAGCCATTTATGAGTGATCTGCCATGCAGGCTGACCTTCTTTCTGCTTAAGTCATTTCCACTAATCAGTATTTGGGGAAGAACAAAGTGCAAAGACTGAGCTCTGATCATCTCAAAGTATAAATTAAGTTCATCCCACTGGTAAGTTAAAGACTTGACTGACAACATTGGTGGTCCTGACTCACCTTAGTGACTAGGATCCCCACTAACAAAGGAGCACATGAAATCTTTTCTTAGTCTGAAAAGTTTCGAGGAATTATAGTCCAAAGGATGAAAATATTAGTGCCTACAAGGACCAGGAGAAGCACACTAGACTTTATGTAATCCACAAAGAAAGCAGGACACATACATAGGTCTGCAGCACTGGGGAGTGTAGCTCCCTCCCAGGTTTGCCCATTTTGCAGTGAGGTGCCACATGGAAGCCATATTCACACTAATTCCTGTGACCATTTCCTGACACACAGTAGTAACGTCTTCCTTAAACACACCTGCAAATCACCACAATTCTCTAACACAAAACCAACAACCTTCCAGGGATAAGCTCCTTATTCTGATCTGTAGCAACACCAGTTGGACTGGTTAAAAACGGTACGGTTTCACCTATGGGAATGTAGTCACCTATGGAGGCCACCTTCAGTTTTAAGTCTTTAGAACAGATTTCCAACAAATACACCAGGGCCAGCACTGCTCAACAGTTCAGAGGCAGAGATGGTTGTCCTGGTGACAAATCTTCCAGCAAACTAAAACCAATTAGGTTTTTGCCCGGGGCCAAACTATATACAAATGGTGAAACTCCGGTGACTTCTCTTCCTTCCATGGAAAACTGCCCACTCAAATTCCTTGAGCAGGGATTTCAACACTCAGTAATAGGAGGTTTAAAATCAAGTGCTCAGTTTGACTGTATGCATTCAGAATTGACAGAATAAAAAGATCAGAACAAGATAAAAAGTCAATGTCTAAATACAGATATTGCTAAGAAGGAAGGTAGAAAAAAAAGATGGCCAGATAGTAAAGACAATCATTCTATTGAGTTTTGCCTCAGGTTAGTCCTGTTGCCTTTCAGCTGTGAGTGAACAAAGACAGACTTATACAAAGGTATTTTCATTCTGAAAAGCTGTTGGCTCTGGGAAACCACCACACGGCAACGATGCTGCCCAGAACTTAACACTTTCACTTGTAAATGCAGACAAAGGCCTTTAAACATACCATTCTGTATATTCGTCAGTCAATGTAAAACTAGAAACTTTTCACTTTCAAAACCTTTGCTAGTGTTCACCAGATGAATGAGAAACAGTTCCTGAATGCAAAGAGCTCCCAATCTGAGAGAGACAACAGTAACAGAAGTAAAATAAAAAGCAAAATGTGGCTAGCAGTTAATTAGGGGACACGCAGCAAGAACTGGGAAGGTAGTGTTTGCCCTGTGTGGGGCAGTTGTCAAGCATCTCTGACCTCTGTGCTGCATGTGAAGGAACAGAGTCTGGTAAGCAGAAAACAACTGAAGACCCTGGAGAGCAGGTCAGGAAAGTACATGATGCATATGGGAGCAGAAAGGACTGGTCTTGATTCAGCGCACACTTGGCCAGAATGGCAGCAAGAAGGGGCCAGAACAGAGGCTCTTTCTGTTCTCTGGCGTTTAAAAAAAACCTTTGATTCTAAAAGACTTATACTCCCACATTAAAACAACAACAACAACAACAACAACAAAACCCCAAACCCAAAACCACACATCTGGGTTCCACAAGAGAGGAAACACATTTGGTACCAGAAGAGGAACAAAACAAAACAAAACAACACCAAAAAATACCTGAGCGTGGGAGTTTAAAAGACCAGAGATGCTCAGGGCGAAACAGCGCTCACATGCAGAAAGCCACTGATGGCCCGAAAGAAGATAACCCTTATGTAAAACCCCAGTCTGTTGTTAGGCCGTGAGCTCACGCTTTCATATATTGTCCTAGTAGTGTCTACACTCACTTGGAAGCTGTCATCTTATAACAGAAGCAAATCTCCCGGAGCAGTCTGCAGCAGCGAACTGGTGGGCACTGCCAGGGGCGGTTCCCTGAAGCTGAAGCAATGGTAGGTACTGCCCTCAAGCTCTCAAATATGTCTTTGTTGCCCTCAAGAGGGTCTGTTTAGTCCTTTGTTGGGGTGAGGTGGGTGAGAGGCGCTCTCTACATAGCTCTGGCTGTTCTGGGACTCACCATGTAGATAGGCTAGCCTTGAACCCACAGCCTCTGCCACCCACATCTGGATTAAAGGTATATAGTACCACATCTGGCTGTTTGGGTAAACAATGTAATTATAATCTCAAAAAACAGAAAAACTACAATAAAAAAAGCTGACCGGCTTCTTTACATCATTCTTCACTTGCAAATAGATAATTAGAAAGCAGTAGTTGAAGGGAAGAGGGTGCAGGAACAGAAGCAACCTTATGGCACAAAGATTTAGCTGCCATTATTTCCTGTTAGTGCTTCAAAAGAACAAAAGTTTCCAGCCTCAAAAACCCTTTAATCAGGCTGGAGAGATGGCTCAGAGGTTAAGAGCACTGGCTGTTCTTCCAGAGGTTCTGAGTTCAATTCCCAGCAATCCCATGGTGGCTCACAGCCATCTATAATGAGAACTGGTGCCCTCTTCTGGCCTGCAGGCATGCATGCAGACAGAACACTGTATACCTAATAAATGAAACTTAAAAAAAAAAACTTTAATCATAGAGATTTATAGCTTCACATTTTAAAGAATTATACACGTGGGCAGTTTATCACAGCTTGGAGAATGACAAGGCCATTTCCAAACATGACTCAGGAAAACCATTAAGATTCTTTAGACTTCTGAGAGACACTCTAGGCATCTATCAGCAGAAGGCACGTTCAAAACTCCCCAGTTGTCTGTGATCTACCCATATGCAGCTAAGTATAACAACAACAAGTCCTTAGGTAGAGAGAGCAGGGTGACGAGATGATAGTGAGAGGTAGCTCCAGAATCAACTGGAGATGAGCCAGGCAGTTCTGTCCCCTTTGAATTTCTCTTTTGAAGAGAGGATTACTATCTTAGAAGTCCATTGCAAAATCTTCACATTTCTTCTCTATGGTGGTTTGAATAGGAATGCCCCCCACAGACTCATGTGCCTGAGGGAGTGGCACTATTAGGTGTGGCCTGATTGGAGGAAGTGTGCCACTTGTGGGGGCAGGCTTTGGGGTCTCATATGCTCAAGGTATGCCCAGTGTGGCACACAGTCTCCATCTGCTGCTGGAAAATCACCCAGTTCCTTCTCCAGCACCATGTTTGTCTCTATGCTGCCATGTCCCACCTGATGATAATGGACTAAACCTCTGAAACTGTAAGCCAGCCCCAATTAAATGTTTTTCTTTTATAGTAGTTGCCAAGGTCATGGTGTCTCTTCACAGCAAGAGAAACCCTAAGACACTCTCTAAGCACTTATTCTCTATGTACTAAATTCAACTTGTTTACATTAGCATACTTAATACCTAGAAAGCTGGGGCTGAGAGATAACTCAGTGGTTAAGAGCACTGGATGGTTTTCCAGAAAATCTGGGTTTAATTCCTAGCAGCCAGAAGGTAGCTCACAACCATCTCCATAACTCCAGTTGTGGGGAATTTGATGTCCTCTTCTGGTCTCTATGGGTACCAGGCACACATGTGGTTAACAGATATTTATGCATGAAAAATACCCATACATACAAAAGAATTTTAAAAAGTAGTTATTTAAAAAGCAGCCCCTGGGGATGGGGATGGAGCATCTTTCAAAGCGAGGATAGCCATTCTTGCATGGTTAAGGGCCATAAGGTTAACAGTGAACACTTGCAATTATAGAATATTCACACCAAAAAATATGCCACTGTCCCACTTTACACACATGATAAAGTTAAATTTTTTTTAAAAAAATGTTGTTTTGAATGATAAACTATATGGCAAACTTATTTTAAATTCACCTTGCATGTATGTGTACATATGTATGATCATCATTCTAAATAAAACCATAAATCAAAAGTATATAAATACCTTAAGATTTATTTATTTATTTTATTTATTTTATATGTGTATGCTAAAGTGTATAAACATGTAGGCACCTGTGTAGGCCTAAAGAAGGCACCACCAGATCGCCTGGAACTGTAGTTACTTGCAGCAAGATGGTCAAAGATATCTTTATTTTATTTTGGTTTCCCGGATCAGGGTTTCTCTGTGTAGTTTTGGCTGTCCTAAACTCGCTCTGTAGACCAGGTTGGCCTCGAACTCACAGAGATCCACTTGCCTCTGCCTTCTAAGAGCTGGGATTAAAGATGTGTGCCGCCGCCACCTGGCCCCCATCTAGGGTCTTAACACAAAATGAGGCTCATTTTTTCCCTTCTCCATCCTTCACAGGTTCCCACAGAGGAAGGGTTTTCTTATGTTTATCTGAAGAAAACCCACAAATGTTGACAGAATTAAAAACAAACTTTAAAAGAAATCTGTTCTCTTCTTTAACCATGTTCTTGGGAACCAAACTCAGGCAAGCACCTTTACCCACTGAGATTATCTTGTCAATCCCTGAAAGCAAAAACTATGGGAGCAAGTATTCTTAGATGAGGTGCTGATGGAAGCATGTAAAAGGTCCCAGTACCATATATTTTCCTACTGGAGTGACTTCCCTGTAAGAAAACACATTAGGATGGCAGGTGTCTGATTACACTGTGTAAAGATATGTCACTGTGATTGTTTAATAAAAAGCTAAACAGTCAATAGCTAGGCAGGAGGTATAGCAGGGACTTGTGGACACAGAGAGCTCTGGATGGAAAAGAAAGGCAGAGTTGCCCGTTAAACGTAGAGGGAGCAAGATATTCACGAGAGGTAGAAGTGGCTTACGTGGCAGCATGTAGACGAATAGAAATGAATTAAGTGAAGTTATAGGAGCTAGTTAGAAACAAGCCTAAGCTATAGGCCAAGCTTTCATAATTAAGTCTCCATGTTGTTTTTTGTGAGCTGGCAGCCCAGAGAAAAATCTGGCTACAAACTATAAATATGTTGATCATATACTTTAACTGTATTAAAGATGAAGAATTCAATGGGTGAAAATAAGTTATACTCAACGAAGCAAAATCAAATCAACCTTAACTAACGTATCACTAATGAACTGATGTTAAATGTTTACCAATTCAAAATAAGTCTCTTCCTACTGAAATACTGAGATCAATTCAAATTAACATCAGACACAGTGAAACACGGAAGCATGGAAGGTCTTCCCTCCATGTGAAAATCAGAGTCTCAGGTTTTAAGACAAGCAAACAAAGCTAGTAGCAGGTGGTGTCTACTTTCTACACTGTCAAGTGCCCATCCAGATCCATGCACAAGTTTTCTGTGTGATGGAATCAGATGAAAGGAAATGATAGCAGGATCGTCTCTCTTGGCTTGAATTTCATTTGTTAAAGGGTTTCGATATTCCTAAAGTTTACATAATACTAGTCCCATTTCAACCTCTATATCTAAATAAATGACAGGATCTCACTAACTTATATTTAATGAAGATGTAATTTTCATAACTGACCAATTTATCAGTCAAAATTCAATAACAGAGCTATAATAAGAACTGATTACTAAAATCAAATTCTCCTAAAATACAACTGAGTATCCTTAAAGAACACTGTTTATAAATACATTATTTATAAAACACTTTGTAATATAGCCACTTATGCTACTAAGAGCATGTAGCTCAACCACTGTTCACTAAAATATAATACAGTAAAAACTCACTAACTAGATTTTAAAATTACTGATTTACATCAAGAAAGGTCTTTGATAAAAGGTTTAGTCAGCTAGCCATGGTGGTGGCACATGCCTGTAATCCTAGCACTGGTAGAGGCAGAATTGAGATGCCTGAACTATGCAGCAATATCAGGAAAGAAAGGAAAGGAAATGAAATGAAAGGAGGAAAGGAAAGGAAAGGAAAGGAAAAAGGAAAGGAAAGGATAAAGGAAAGGAAA
>LOJH01043387.1:0-14004 GCA_001685095.1 Ellobius talpinus
GGTGGAAATTTTTAATAATAATAAAGAAAATGAAAAAAAGAGTTAATAAGAAGCTTGAGCTAATGGGCCAATAAGTTTATCATTAATATAGACCTCTGTGTGATTTCTTTGGGGCTAAACGACTGTGGGATCAGGCAGGACAGAAACCTCAAACAACAGTAAGGCATATTTGTAACATTTATTTTCCTTTAAGATTAAACTGTATGATCAACTAAATAGTAGGAAACTAAGACTTTGTGATTTGCTTTAAATGTTTTCTTTAGTTATAAATCCATTTTCTTTAATTTTTCATTAGATTTTTCTTTATTATAAACTGCATTATGAAAAACTTGCAAATAAAGATATAAATTTGTTTTTAAACAAAAGTCCTGGCCACAGAATACTCAGTATATTGATTTCTACACTTTAATTAATGCTATCTTTGCAGATTAAATAGCATGAGCTGGAAATACATTCTTCTGAGATAATTCAGTTTTGTCAAATTTAAGTTTTACTAGTTCTTTAAAACCCCATCAACATTTCAAAGGCATTCCACTAAGAATATGAGAGGCAATGCATTTGCTGCTTGAAAGCAAAGGTTACTTACTGCTCTTTTCCTAGAACACCCTGTAATCCAAGGCACAGTAAGGGTTCCTGAAATCTGTGGAAAGAATAAATGGAATCTTAGTAAAGTATGGATTCACATTGCTTGTAATGTTGATAAACACTAAAAAAACCACTGTGCATTGTGTGAAGATAAATAGATAGATCTGTATTCAAATTATATTCCAAATCAATGGTTTTTTTCCTTACCAATTTAGAGGGCCTTCCCTTGCATAAAAAGAAAAAAATTAAAAATTGTATAAAATTCTCTCATAAATTAAAAAAATAAATGTTTCTTGGGTCCTATAAAGTATATGAAAGTGTATGGAAAATAAAATTATTTTTAAAATGTTATGCTTTGTGGATTAAATGGAAAGTAGAACTTTTTAAAAAGCACATCATCACAAACAAGCGATGATATTATAAATTAAACACATTAAGTATTTACTTCGAACACTCAGCAGTTGCTAACATAAACATTGTCATAGTCACCTTCTTAATGTAAACTTTAGGTATTCAGTGCAAATCACTGAATCACTGTTTCTCTAAATTGTGTCCTCACTAGTTATCTATCTTACTATGCATTCCACTCTTTATCCGCCCTTATCATAGAATGATAAAATGTAGTTTGTAAAAGACCACTGAATTAAAGGACAATATTTCTGTATAAATAAAATATGGCTGTAAAAGGTAGCAAGGTGAACTTTTAAGCCACATCAACCACATCAAGACTATGGAGGTAAGAATGTGTCCAGTAAAATCTGTTCTTTTTGTGTCACATTTCAGTATTCAGTGTTGAAGTTGTGCAATGTTGCAATCATGAACAGATAGGTACATCTTCCAGAGTCTACAATTACTTCATATCTTGGCAAATACTTGCCAATATTGTCTCCAAATGTTGAGAGCTTTTAACTTTTACAAATGGAACAGAGTAATAGTCATAGCTAAGAACACACTTACTTCAATTTTCTTTATAAAGGAGATGGGAATTTGGCTTCACATAGTAAAAGTAATTTTCTTCGTTATAAAATATTTTCACTCTGTACAATAAAATGGCAATTATCTGAATGCTGAAGGTCATGACAGAGTTGCATAACTGACTTTTTATTTTAAAATAAGTAGGGTAAATCAACTAAAATAATCACATTCTGTGTTCCATACAAATAGCAAAATTCAATTATTTTGAATTATCGCCTTACATAGTCCTATTAGAATAATTCAAGAGAAGCTTCACAGAACTTCTAGAAAACAAGTACACTATCACAAAAAAATTATGGCTAAAACAGAATTCTAAAAAAGCAACTACTAAATAGTTGGATAAAAGTAAAATTTTATAATCAACTAACATCTACTGTAATGTATTCTTTATTCCCTTACATTTCTAGCACAATCTAAAGAACAGCTAGCCAGAGTAGCTAGATTTGTTTTGTTTTACAAAATTGAAGAATACCATAGATAAACATTTATTTAACTTTGGGGAGTCTTTTTTGGTACAAAATCGAAGGCAGGATTCTCTTTCACTAGAACCTATAAAGCATAGTACTCAAGTGAAATGGACAATAAGTTTTAATGTTTTACATAAACAGCTTGGTTTTAAAAATTATGAAATGAATTTACAAGGAGTGAGTCAAGGTGGATCTTACATATATTTCAAAACTTACACAGCCAAATGAGTACTCTATATTTTAAAGTAGGAAATTTAGGATATTATAAACTCATTACCACAATATTGTCATTGTTGAAAGCATCTGGGCAACTTGGAAATGTCAGTTCATGCCTCATCCAGAGATTCTGTCTCATTACTTCATACACCTTTTATTGTAACTAAAAAATATACCCTAGATTAAACATTCATACTATTCACTAAATGTGGCTCAGAATGAATTTTATTTTCCAAAATCAAATTTTAGTGATGATTTGTCATCACTGAAAGCATTTAAAAGAATCCCACAGGTACTTAAAACAATTGTAAAAGACTTCAAAAACTTTTTGACAAATTAAACATTATTGAAATAAGTAGATATAACTTTCCAAGGTATCTAATTTAAATTCTGTTCAAATGTCTATCAGGTGTCTCTCCTATATGAGATTCTTACAGGAAATAAAAAGATAGGTAAAAACCTGATTTCCTGGAGGGCAAGAACTATGATTTGAAAGGAAGAGATAAGACAGGTACATGAAAGATTTTATTACAAAGAAAACTATAGTAAGAATTATAATGGATGTCCAATAAATAAAGCAGTACGAGTTCAAAGTATGGCAAAATTACACCCACTTGTGGATTGATATCTCAGCTGCACCTTAAAAAGTGAGTAGAATATTGATAGAACTAGAAAGAGATATTCCAGGAAAAAAAGAATTGTATCACCACTGTGGCATAACAGCATAGCTGTGTCCAAGGAAATGTCAGTTCAACTCATACTACAATGGTAGGCTAAAGTAACTTTGTTGAAGTAAGGAATGTCATCTACACTTCAATCTAATTCTATAGAAAATATGGAGCTATTGAAATGCCTTTGGTACATCTGTTATGTGGCAGAACTATATTTTTCAGATTAGGAAGTTTAATATGCCTCAGCATGTATAAGAAGTACACAAACTTTTCTAAGAATATGTGCAAGAGGTAATACAGACTTGACTAAGGTAGAAGCATGAAAGGTAAAGAGAAATGCCAAAAATAAATACATTAAAAGACAGATATTATGTATGGGACAGAAAATAATTGGATGCTTGGGAGATGACAATGGGCTTTGTTTAATGATTTCACATGTTTCATGTAAAATCATGCTTATACTTTGAACTGATGATCCAAATCAATATATGATTTTTAAATCATTTTGAAAATTAAAATTATTTCCTTTCAGAGAATTTATATCCTACAAATGTCACACAGGAATCCCATTAAAGTGTTAATCTGATTCAAAAAGTAATTTAGTTGTTTTGTTCATTGGTGTTTTTTCAGCTTGACACAGGCTAGTCATCTGAAAAGAAGAAAGTTCAATTGAGAAAATGTCTACAAAAGATTGGCCTGTGTGAAAGACTATGGAGCATTTAGTTGATTAATGGTTGGTATGGGAGGGCCCAGCTCACTGTGAGTAATGCTACTCCTGGGCCAGTGGTCCTGAGTTGTATAACAAAACAAATACTGGAGAACAATTTAGTAAGCAATATTCCTTCATGGTCTCTGTTTCAGTTCCTGTCTTCAGGCTTCTTGTGTTCCTGGCCAAAACTTCCTCAATGATGGATTGTGATGTAGATGTGTAAGTCAAATAAACCTTTTCTCTGGAAGTTGCTTTGGCCATGGTGTTTTATAATGTGGTATTATTGTGGCAGACCTGACCATGTCATTTCTGGGAGGGTTGTGATATATTTTGTGATGCTGGGCTGGAAAAAGCCATTGACAATTCAGAGCTTAATGAGCTGTTCTGTGGTAACTTGAAAGATAATGCTGAAAAAGATGCAGAGAATGGAAGCCTGGCTTGTTATATGTTTTAGAGGGAAGTTTTTGAGAATCCTGCAAAGACTTTATCCAGGTCATTCAAGTAATATTTTAAGTTACAAATATATGATGTTTGCTCAGCTGGGGCTGAAATATCAGTTATGATTAACAAGAGACCAGCACCACTACAATGCAACCTTTGCTTCACTGGGACAATTGAGCTGTTGGCTTTGGCTGAGAGGTAACTATGATTAATAAGATACCAGAATCATTGAGGAAAAAATAATTGAGAAAGTGTTCTCTCAGGTTCCGCACACAGAAACTGTGGTCCTGCAGGGGACAAGATTGCACCTCATATTGGCAGCCAAACTTAGTAACGTGTAAGAATCTCTCAGATGGTACTTTTTTGAGGACATGAAGTGGTCCTGGAAAACACTGAAGCTCCACACTATGAATGGTCAGGAGAGGTCATTCATGAAAGTAAATCCTCAGTTGTAGAGGAAATCCCAGGATTGAAGTGATCATGGGGAAATGCCAAGGCTTGGAATCAAGGAACAGGGTTGGAGTCCCTTAAGAGAGGCTGGGAGCTCATTGGTCATGGTGCAATATGTGGAGACCCCGGCATTTTGGAAAAGTCAGTACTATGGGATGACCAACAAGTCAGCAGCAGTTTTAGAATGGAGCCCACCTGAAACTATGAGATGAACCATGTGCCTTGTGGATGGCAGAACTAGAGAAATAGAACTGCCCAGGTTCTGTGGCGCCCAGAAGATCATGATTAAAGTCTAGATGTGGGACATTCGGTTACAAGATTTGATCTACACCGCTGGATGTTGGTTTTGTGTTGCTTTGATGGTGACTATACATTTGTTCTTTCTTGGAGCAATAAAGTATTTAGATTGTTTTCTTGTTTTCTTACGAACCCACAATTATAACATCTTGAATATTTTTGAAACTTCAAAACTTTAACAAGACACTAAGTTTTCAAAGACAACTTGGCTTTTAAATTGCTGATTATTTTTGAAGACTGAAACTTTAAAAGTTATACTATGTTTTATATTGTACTATTAATAGTACTATGACATTTTGGAGACAAGAAAGAAAAGATTATGGCTTAATAGTGATGTTTTTTGTGTCAAGCTGACAAGGGTCAGTTGCATTAGTTTTGTCAACTTGACACAAGCTAGAGTCATCTGAGAAGAGGAAATCTCAATTAAGAAAATGCTCCATAAGACCAGCCTGTAGGCAAGTCTCTAGGCAAATGTATAGGACATTTTTCTTGATTAATATTTGATGTAGGGGAGCCCAGCTCATTGTGGGTGAGGCCATCAATGGGAAGATGGTCCTGTGGTATATAAGAAAGAAAGAACAAGTCAGGAAGAACAAGCCAGTAAGCAGCATCCCTCCATACTCTCTGCTTCAGTTTCTACATCTAGGTCCTTGCTTGATCTCTGGTCCTGACTATCCTTAGTGATGTATTGTGATGTGGAAGTGTAAGCCAAATAAATTCTTTCTTTCCCAAGGTGCTTTTGGTCATAGGCTTTATCACAGCAATAGAAACCTGACAGCTATAAAGAATTCTATATACAATGTCATAGTACTATAAATAGTACAATAAGCACCCTTTTTAAAAAAATTCAAATCATTTTATGAGTATACTAAATTTACAACCTGAAACATGTTTCATTTTATGTGAGTTATGAAAATTGAATTTTTATTAATTACCTATTCATTAAATGCAGTTTGGTTAACTGAAACAATTAGGCAATAACTGTCTCTCAACTGTAAGAAATTCATAAATCAATGTTTTAGCTTTCCTTCAATTGTTCTGGTATTAGGTGAGCATTAATGCCTGACAATCACACTGCTTAATTGGCAGAGTTCTAGTTCTTTTTTTAATTATAAGGTGCATAGCATGAGAATACTGCTAGGCATATGATAAGTCTATAAATATTTTTCATTTAATTGAATTAGTTACAACCTTCACTGTTCACTTGTTATAACTTTCTGAAACAATAAAAAGACAAACATGATAATATGCAAAAGACTCTTTTACAGAATAAGAACATTGGAATAGAAGAGGAACTTGCTTCTGGTTAAAAACAACATTTATTTTATATATATTCTAAATTAACTAAAAACAGGTTTCTATATGACATTTTATATATATTTAATTTTGTTGATTATTCTTCTACCCACTCATTTTCTTCCTACCCTCACATTTCTCTTTTATATATACTCTCATTCCCAGTATTTCCTCTTCCATTTTATTTTATTATCTTCCTCACCCCCTTCCTTAAAGCCCTACTTTTCCCCAGTCTCATGGGGTCCTTTCTAACTTCCTAAATTTAACTAACACTTATGCAATCCTGCTTACACATATTTAACAGCAAGCTAGGGATCACACATCAGAAAAAGTACTAAGTATTTGTCTTTCTGAGCTTGGGTTGACTGGAAGCAAGAAAAAAATGATGTCCTGATGCACACATAAAATTTTTTCACTCTTCTCCATATAAAGTCTCTGTTAAGGCTCTGAGAAGTAGATTAGCTTGACAAATCACTTTTTCGTAGTAGCATTTTTGGACAAGCAACTAACTCATTTTGGGTATATCAATTTTTTTTCATTAAGTGACAGTAGAATGGTATTTAGGAATGTTTATTAGCCCACCAAAATCCTTGCAACTGACAAGTAAGTTAATTTTGACTTTATTTCTATATAATTTATTATTTAAAATTTATAAGTCACAAAAATGAAGAACAAGAAAATTGGAATTCTAAGATATATAAATTAAATTAGAAAAAGTCTTCAGATATTGCATAAAAACTAATTTTATTTGCAATTCTTAAGATACTGGCTGCAAAATAGTGCCAATTCATAAATAAAATGATATAAATTTGAATCTGGAAATATCATTTTCTGATTCAAAGGCGCTAGGCAGTATACAATTATAAATTTGAAATTAAGACCTCCAAAATACTTGAATACATTATCTAAATTTGTTCACATAAAATAACATTTGAGAAAAATATAAACATTTGATGTGGGATGGTCTATATGCTGTGAATATGTTTTATTACCATTGGTTAACAATGAAGTTGATTTGGCCAATAACCAGGTAGAATAGAGCCAGGTGGGAAATCCATGCAGAAAGATAGGGAGAAAGGAAGCAGAGTCAGGGAGATGCCATCGCTGGAGAAACAAGATGTAAGGTAATGTCATGGCCACATGGCTATACATAGATTAATAGAAATGGGTTAATTTAAGATGTAAAGGCTAGTTAGTAATAAGTGAAGCCATTGGCCAAACAGTTTGGAAATATTAAGCCTCAGAGTGAATATTCAGGAACTGGCAGGCTGGAGAGACACCTCCAGCTACAAATGGCACCAGTATGTAGCATGAGTTCTAATAGGTCTTAATAATGATAGCCTAGAGTTAAATATTAGGGAAAATGCTGAGAGATCAGAGAGATGAAGGAACAAAACCACAGCCACTCAACTTCCTAGTCAAAAAGAGACTGAGTTCCTGTCTCTTTCCACCTTATCACTTTGTTGCAAGGAGGACCCGTTTGTTTGTCCCCTTGCAACATCACTTCCTGTCTGTCTCTATAGACCTCCAGACCTCTATGGTGAACTATTCTGCCCTCTGATCTTCAGGTCACCTTTATTTGTACGAACAAGATATCACCATAAACAACATTACTAATTTCAGAAAATATACTTGTCAAATGTTAATACTAAGTTTTCCATACATTTTTATGACTGAAACGAGGTAATTTTATATCATGACTAGTAACAGATCAGAAGTCAAGGCAGAAATAGAAGATTCATTGTTGTTATTAAACTACTGCTTTTGGAGGGCTGGACTTGTGCTTTTACCACAAATTATCTTTGCATACAACTCTGTTGAAGCAAACTATGGTTTGTTTATTTAAAAAAAAAACAGCACAGCTGTTCATTGTACTAACTTTATGTGGTCTAATGTAGTATCTCTGTAATTTGAAAACCAATAGTTGATTTAAGTTAGCAACAAAAAGAACTAAGAATCTCTAGAAACTTGTTCTGTCAAGATGATACTAAATAAAAAACTAGTTGGATGAAGGTGAGAATACATAACCAGAACTTGGCAGTCTGAGGCAGGAGGATTGCAAGACCAAGACAAGCCTTTATAGGCAGTTCCAAGCCAGCAAAGATGAAATATTGGGTCTCTATGTCAAAACAAAGAAAAAAGAAAAACAAGTGGTTAAGGACTAAAACAGCATTGTGGCAGTTCTGAAAACCTGTCAAAACCTACAGAAACAAAGCAAATGACTAAGAAACTGCCCTGGTCAATGTGGTTATAAAATGTATGGCATTTTTATTGAGCCATTTTAAACTTTTTTTTTAGTTGTGACATGACATGACTTGAAGGCAGTTTTGGCCCAATACATAGTTTTCTTCTGTGAACAAGAAGCAGACTTAAACTGATTGCACTTTTTATTACTGTAATGTGTCTCAGGCCATCTGAGGGATTGGTCTCTTTATCTATGAATTGGAAGTTCAGAGAGATAAACGTGGTGCAGGTGAGCTCACACACTAGAGGACATGGTGGAAAACAATGGACAAGGGTTGTGAAAATCTTATGCAGAATGATGATCCACAAAAATGTGGAGAAAGATAATAGTAATTGTGAAATAGGATAGAATGGTTCCTCAAGAAGGTACAGTGAGATTCAGACAAATTAAAATATTTTAACATAGCTACTAAGACAGAGGAATTGTTAAATATGCATAAGTATTCAGTGGAAACCTATGAAAGGACCAAAAGACCTGAAAACACTATGCTAGACTGACCAATGAATGTCTCCATAAAGCCAGGATGCTAAAACTAGAAAAGTTTGTTCCTCCCCAAATTATCAATATAAAAAGTAGTGTATGAAAAGAAACAGGACACTAGTGTCCATTCAAAGAAAGAAAATAAATCTAAGAAAATATTCCAAGAGAATCTCTAAGTAGTGGGCCCATTAGAAAAAAACCTTAACTTTAAGAAATAATTTTCACATTTTATTCAGACTTAATCATAATCATTGAGCAAAAAAATAAAAAATTTTGGTAGTTATACAAAAGACAAAAATAGAATAAAAACATATTATTAACAAAACAATTTAAAACTATGAACTAAGACATCCAAACAGGAAGAAACGAAAAAAAGGAACTGCAAACTAACAAATAAGAATAGTAAGTCCTTACCTGTCAATAATTACTTTAAATGTAAATGGATTTTATTCTCTAGTCAAATATAGAATGGCTGAATAGAGAAAACAAAAACAAGATTCAATAATTCTTTGCCTACGAAATACTCATTTTAGATTCAAGAAACCCATATTCTGCAATTAAAGGCATGAAAAAATATACTCTATACAATAAGCAAAAGAGAACCAGGGTATTTACATTTAATATATGTTAGTTTACATTTAAGATAAGACATAATTATGTAGCCCAGATTAGCCTGAGACATTTGGATGTCCTTCAGCAAATGGTAAACATTATTATTATTAGAATTAGTAACACTGCCAGGAAATGGTGACATATGCCTATAATTGCAACACTCAGAAGGCAGAAGTAAGAGAATAACAAGTTTTAGTCCAGATCAGACCAAGCACAGCTGTGTATCAAGTCCTTAGGATAAGTCAATCATTCAATAAATAATTAAATAAAACACTAAAAGAGTAAAAAAATAAAGATGCATAAGGTGATGAGGATATTAATGACATAATTCAACATTATATTAAATATGCATTTTGGTAAAAAACAAATAGAAAAATGAAGTAATTCCTAATCACTAACTTCCTCTTTGTTAGGGGCATATGCTAGGAAGGGTGCTTTCAGGGCTATGTCATTGCATTTTTATTTTCCTTCCCCCATTCTCATTTTCTCTATTGTTTTTACTTTTAGATGGGCCTCACTATGTGGCCCTGGCTGGGTTGAAACTTGTATGTAAATTAGGATGATCAGGAGCTTGTGGTGCTTAGGGACTTATACCACTATAGTCAGTTATTGCTTTCCATTTTGAATTATAAAACCATAAGGTAGAGAGGCTTAGGAGAAAATGGTGTCTTAAATTTGGAACATTCTGGAATCATCTTTCCTTCAATATTGTGGTTGAAGAGCTAAGGATGTATGGCCAGTAGCAAGGAAAAATAGCAAGCATCCACACCCTCTTATTTAAATTCTCAAAATCATATTTTTTAAGGCAGAAGATCTTAAGAAAGCTTCTGAGGTAGACTTAAGAGATTATATGAAATATACCTAAACAATTGAATATGTAAAACAGTAAAGAAATAATACTGTTTTCTTTTTTTCCAGGTCTAAAGCTTATTAAAGACTTGCTCTGGATATAGCTTTCCAAATAAGTGTCATACAAAAAGATTATTTGATTAATAGCCAACTTAGCATTTGAATCAGGCACCTACTTTTAGACAAATCAGTTGGCTAAACTGCCACAAACTCTAAGTTCTTAGCCATTGACATCTAAAGGGCTGATTGACTCACTTGTCTATGTATTCAAGGAAGGCAATTGGGTACATAACCAGTGTAATTTTATTTTAGATGTGTGAAATGCTATATTTCATATAAAGGTACCATTTCTTGAACAAAAAAATATATTTTGATGTCAGAAGTAAGATGCTATTAAATGACTATATTTCTTATATATTTTTAAAGACTTCATTTTAAAACTTGATATGCACAGTATTCTTCAAGGTATTGAAAACAATCCATCATTTTCAAATAAAATCTCAAATTGCTTAAAAATATGAGTTGTGACCTAGGCTATGATCTAACTGTACACAAACATTGTTTTTCAATCAAGCATGCCTTTAAAAATCTTCATGAAACAACTTAATACCTTACCTGGTAGTTATTTTGGTTTTGTGATAACCTCAATTGGTTTGATGATACAAAATGTGGAGAAAAATTACTCCGGGATGGATTAGCATTACTGTACATAGTACTAGGTGCTGTATGCAATGAGGTCTGTGGTGTCAAATGGTAGTCTCTACTTTGATACAATACATTGTCTGACAAATCTCTAATATTCACCATTTGTGAATTTGGCATGTTTCTTCCTGGTCCAGGCAAACTTGTACTTTGGTTCTCAGCTCGAAGAGAATTGCCACTTTCATAAAACCTTGAGTAGCTTGTTATCTGTGCTCCCATTGATGCCAGCTCTTCTTCTCTAGCATACTCATCCTCTGCATCACCAGTCTCCATCGCAATGGACAAACAAGTTCCTTCTGCTGAACCAGGCTTCTGTGTGGTATTTCCTCCCAGAATTCTCTGAGGGTAATCACTGACTGCCAATGAAAACACTTCACGAATTTCCAAGTTTTGTGTTCTACAGTAAGGGTCTCTAACAGTTGGCTTTTGCCCACATAAGTTATGTGATGCCAGACCTGCATGTTCAGGTTTATATGACCTTTGAATGCCAACTGGTTCAATTTTGCAAGGTTGGTGGCACACAGATGGCTTTTGAGGTACTGTCATTTCAGAAGCTTGCACCGGAGAGCTTCCATAGCTTTTCTTTGTGTGGTTGTACACCGAGTTTCCAGCATTTAGTACGCTTGTCTGTCTTGACAAAATAATTGTTTTTTCCCCTAGAAGCACAGAAGCATTTTTGCACTGTGCTACTTGTCTTTGAACAGGAATGTGCAATTGAAATTCAGTGTCATTTTTACTGGCTGGTTTCTGAAGAGGAATTTTATGTGCTTCTGTAATTTGTGTATTTGCATTCTTTGTTGTCCCTTGCTTACTCAATGAGCTTGCTGGACTGTATATACCAGTTAAAATGACATCATTATTAGTAGAAGTCCAAGAAGATTGTTGGCTTGAAGGCCGGGCAATATTAACCACATTTCTGACTGTAAGGTCTGGAGCTGCCAATGAGGTACCCGAAACAGTTCCTGCTGTTCCTGATTCAGAGTTCTTACTACTCATTTTTCTTCGCTTATTGCCAACCCACGTCTGAAAGGATAAAAGAAAAAAAAACAATGTTAATATGATAAAAGGTAACAATGAACTTAGAAAAATCCATTTCCATGTAATAAATTATATTCTTGTCATAGAAACAGAGCTTAGACATGGGCAAAAGGAAAAGATCCAATAAAAGACTAAGTAACGAAAATCTAAGAGCAAAAATGATTAAGTACTTATTCAATAAATACATGAGAACATCAGTAAGAACATATTTTTCTCTGCCATATGATACACCAAATTAATATGTACCAAAAATTGCAAAAATATTTAAGAATTCTAAAAAATCTTATGGCCTATTAAATACATTGCCAGAAATACATCTTAAAAATGTAATTATAGTTTGACCAGTTATAAGTCTCTGCACTTAGCACTTCCCACAGCAAGAAGGAACTTAGCTAACCAAAGATGATAGGAGCACTAATTTGAGTATAAACATAGTTATTTAGATGGCAATTTTATGTGGACATAGTGTCCATTTTGCAAAACAGTAGCAGTAGCTTCCCCACTAGGGCTGATGACCTTCCCAACCATGTGATTTCGACAAGGTTTATAGTACCAGTAGTGGATTCCTTCCTGTAAATCAGGACTCATATCTGAGATGAGGGTAGTTGGTTATCCTTTTAACCTACTTGAGCCCACTCCTTACTCCCCAATCTATCAGCAGATAGGTGATAGTTGATATAATAAGAGCCATGGGGAAGACTCACCATGCCCCAACCATTCCTATGAATCTATAGGAAATTAATAATTTCTGGGGTAAAGGAAATACATTTTTTTCTTCAGTGCCACAGCTTCCAGGAATGAGCTCATGCTCCTGTAAATAATTCCTCCCCTAGAACCCTGTAAACAGCCCTGATATGAAACTCAAAGTCATCACAAACTGATACAAAGAAATAAAGAGAAAGACACATTGGAAGGAGAAATGTGACTAGGCTGGGAAGAGAAAGGGGATTATCAGGAATGGGAGGTGAAGAGTAGAGAAATGGAGGTGAAGATGACCAAAATACAGTATATAAATGCATGAAAATGCCATGATGCAATTCATTATTATGCATAATTCCTATATGCTAATAACTATTAAAATGTAGGCACAGGTATAGACAAAGCTTATAGATAATCACATTTATTATATATTTATAATATCAAAAAACATGAAAGAACACTTAAGTCAGCTCTTTAACTCATTAGAAAATACTCACTGCATTACTAAACAAATGTGAATTCATAATCTTCAGACTTAATGACTTCTATTGGGTAGATATATATAATGTGGTTAATTTCATACTACTATTTATATTATTTTCAGAAATATTCATTATTATATACTTCATTTTGCATACATATTTGTGTTGGTGGGAAAAGAAATAGCAAAAATCTATTATTTTCTAAGTACTCTCCAAAATATGAAAATTTTTTTACCTCAAACTTCCAGTTTAAATCTCCTGTAGTTTTTGCTAATCTGATAAAAGGTACATGATTGCTGCTTTGATTGGATTTCAATGGTTACTATATTATTTTGATACATCTTATCATGCATTACATATACCTATTTTCATATTGGGATATTTACCCTTTTAACTGATTTGTAAGAAAGTTTTCTCTAAAGGTAGTAACTTGGTTATATAATACCATTCTTTGGTTTATCCTTAATTTATAGTAGTCATTTACTTTTCTGCACTTACTTAAAAAGTTTCATGCAATAAATACATTACTTTTAAAAACAGAGAAAAGTAATGCATAAAGGTAATACAATAGGTTGGCATTTAGAATTTAATTATAAAATACATTCCTCTACATAAGTAATTTATTATAATTACCTTAGTATAATTTCCCTGAATCATAGTTCTTCTTAAAATATGCAATAACTATATAGTGTTCCATAATGTGATTATGCAACTTTATATTAAAAAATCATGCCATAATTCTACCAAAGGCAATCTATAAATTAAATGCAATCCCCATTAAAATCCCAAC
>LOJH01043388.1:0-14004 GCA_001685095.1 Ellobius talpinus
AGGAGGGGAGGAGGTGGAAATTTTTTAATAATAATAATAAAAAAATAAAAATAACCCCCCAAATAAATAAATAAATAAATAAATAAAATTTAGCCTCAAACACACACACACAAAAAGAGTCATTTTATTTAGTGTATAAGTAGTTGCAAAAATATAGTGGTTTTCATTATGAAATTTCCATACATGTAATTAAGGACAGTGATTTTACCCCATTTTCTTTCACTTTCCCCTCTCACTGGTCCACTTTCTAGAGGGTTGGGCAAAATTACATATGTTAAGTTAACTAGTAACTACTCTATGAAAGAAACTGAGCTGCAGAAAAAAAGGGAGGATCAACATGCTTCCTGCTGAAGACTGAAGAGGCCAGAAGATTCCTAGAGAGTAAGTAGTTAAAACCCATATTAAGATGCTAAAGTGGTAGGATTCGAATGTGCTTGGAAAACAGTATGAGATATGCTCACTCAGAAAAGTGAATTTGCAAATGCTGGCTGAATTCTGATTTGTCTACTTTTATTTCAAATGGCCTCCAGCTTATTGGATGATGCTACCCATGTTAATTTTGGGTATTTTCTCCTCAGTAGCTCTCCTGCATGTCAATCATCTCTGTGAAAACCATCAAAGATGTATCCATTGGTGTGCTCTGCTAATCACTTAGATATTTGTCAATCCAATCCAATACATAACTCAGTCCAATCCACTACACATGGCAGTCCAATCTAGGACACATCTCTCATTCCAATCCAGTACATATCTCAGTCCAATCCAGTACACATCTCAGACGAGTCCAGTACACATCTCTCAGTCCAATCCAGTACATCTCAGTCCAATCCAGTACATATCTCAGTCCAATCAAGTACAAATCTCAGACGAGTCCAGTACATATCTCTGAGTCCAATACAGTACACATTTCAGACCAATCCAGTACACATCATTCAGTCCAATCCAGTACACATCTCTCGGACCAATCCATTACACATCTCAGTTGCATCTAGAACACTTGTCAATACAATCTAGTACACATCTCTCAGTCCAATCTAGTACAAATCTCTCAGTCAAATACAGTACAAATCTTGGTTCAATCCAGTACAAATCTCTCAGTCGAATCCATTACACATCTCAGTCAAATATAGTACACATATCAGTCCAATCCAGGACACATCTCTCATTACAATCGAGTACACATGCCTCAGTCTCTCAGTCCAATCCAGTACACATCTCAGTCCAATCCAGGACACATGTCTCAGTCCAATCCAGTACACATCTCTCAGTCCAATCCAATATACATCTCATTCCAAACCATTACATTTCTTTCAGACTAATCCAGTACACAACTCAGTCCAAAACAGTACACATCTAAGTCCAATGCAGTGCACATTTCACAGTTGAATAGAGTAAACATCACTCAGTCCAATCGAGTACACATTCAGTCAAATCCAGTAATCTCAGTTCAATCCAGTACACATCTCTCAGTCCTAACCAGTACACATCTCAGTCTTATCCAGTACACATCTCTATGTCCAATACAGTAGATATCTCTCGGTCCAATCCAGTAAACATCTCTCAATCCAATCCAATACACATCTCTCAGGCCAATCCAGTACACATCTCATTCCAATCTAGTACACATCTCAGCCCAATCCATTTTACATCACTCAGTCCAATGGAGTACACATCTCTCAGTCCAATCCAGCACACATCAGACAAAGCCAGTACAAATCTCTCAGTCCAATCCAATACACAACTCTCAGTCGAATAGAGTACACATCTCAGTCCAATCAAATACACATCACTAAGTCCAATCTAGTACACATCTCTCAGGGCAAATCCAGTATACATTTCAGGCAAATCCCGAACACATCTCTCAGTCCAATCCAGTACACACTGTCAGTCCAAATCAGAACACATCTCAGTCCAATCTAGTACATATCTCTGTCCAATCCAGTACACATCTCTCAGTCCAATCCAGTACACATCTGTCAGTCCAATCCAGTACACATCTCAGTCCAAACAAGTACACATCACTCAGTCCAATGGAGTACACATCTCTCAGTACAATCCAGTACACATCTCAGTCCAAATGAGTACACATCTCTATGTCCAAACCAGTACACATCTCTCGGTCAAATCCAATACACAACTCAGTCCAATACAGTAGAAATCTCAGTCCAATCCAGTACACATCTCAGTCCAATATGGTACACATATCTCAGTCCAATCCAGTACACATCTTTCAGTCTAATACAGTATACATCTCATTCCAATCCATTACACAATTCTCAGTCAAATCAGTCAGTCCAATCCAGAACACATCTCAGTGCATTCCAGTATACATATCTCAGTCCAATCCAGTACACATCTCTCAGACAAATCCATTATACATCTCAGTCCAATTCAGTACACATCAGTCAAACCCAGTACACATCTGTCAGTCCTATCCAGTACACAACTCTCAGTCCAATGTAGTACACATCTCAGTCCAATCCAGTATACATCTCTCAGTCCAATCCATTGCACACCTCAGTCCAATACAGTACACATCTCGGTCCAATTGAGTACACATCAGTCAATATAATCCAGTACACATCTCTCAATCCAATCCAGTACACATCTGTCAGTCCAATCCAGAACACATCTCAGTCCATTCCAGTACATATCTCATTCCAATCCAGTACACACCTCCCAGTCCAATCAAGTACATATCTCTCAGTCTAATCCAGTACACAACTCTCAGTACAATCCAGTACGCATCTCAGTTCAATCCAGTACGCATCTCAGTCCAATCCAGTACACATCTCAGTCCAATCCAGTACACAAATCCAGGACACATCTCTCAGTCCAATCCAGTACACATCTGTCGTTCCAATCCAGAACACATCTCAGTCCTTTCCAGTACATATCTCAGTCCAGTTCAGTACACACCTCTCAGTCCAATCCAGTACACATCTCTCAGTCTAATCCAGTACACATGTCTCATTCCAATCCAGTACACATACCAGTCCAATCCAGTATACATCACTCAATCCAATCCATGTTAGAATTTTGCCTTACCTGAGCTTGTGCAGGTCTCGGGTATGCAGTCAGTGCTTCAATGAGTTCATGTGTGCCTTTGTTTTGTCATTTCTAGTAAGCACGTGGCCATCCACTACCTTTGAATCCTAAAATCTTCCTGCCCCTGCAATGATCCCTGAGCCTTGAGCAGTTATGATATATTTGTCCCATTTAGAGGTGAGCACTACATGATCCCTCAGCCTCTTTACACTGCACAGTTGTGGGTCTCTTTATTAATGGTTATCTAATTTAAAAAGTTTTGCCAGGCAATGTTGGCACATGGTTTTAATCCCAGAACTCAGGATGCAGAGGCAGGATGATTTCTGTCAGTCTACAGAGTTAGTTCCAGACAGCCAGAGCAACACATAGAGAATCCCTATCTCAAAAAACTGAGAAACAAAAACAAAAAGAAAAACAAAAAGCTTCTCTGATGAGGGATAACGTATACACTAACTTATGAATATGAAGGTAAGAACACAGGGTAGTTTAATACTATGCCCATTAAACAGACTAATATAGTATTATGTTCTCATTTAGGGCCTATGACTTAGCCACACAACAGTACAAATCATGAGTTCAGTCTTGTAGAGCAGGCTTTGAATCCATTGGTTACTCCTATAACATAACTATTGCATCAGTGCACACATCTTGCCAGGTCATTGGTTACTATGGTTTTCAGGGTTCACAATGGGGTAAGATTGTTGAATATTTTTCTTTCCTTGTAGCATAAATACAATCTCCTGGAACTATTAAAGTTATCAAATATTAATGAAGTTTCTGGTTTGGTATCAATTTCTTATTCAGACATCTTTTTTCCCCTGACTGACCTCTTTTGTATTTGTTTCCCAGTGGTTAGCATAATAGCACCTTTTAATTTATTTCTAATATTGTCATCAATTCCATTTTAATCCATAAAGATTTAAAATTCAGGCTAGAATTGTGAAATTGAAGAAGGAACTAATTACATGGCACGGCAAAGGGTATCATCATGGTTATGCCCATGCCTGTGAATTGCCTGGGCATTGTGTAAAACTGAAGTTTCTGCTTCAGTAGGTCTGGGATGGGACCTCATATTTTAGGAATCAAAACAATCCTAGGACTATACAAAAACACATTTGAGCATCAAGCATCTAGCTTGATTAAGTCTTGTTGTGCATTTATGTAGGGCCACAATTAAATAAATCTAAGGAGATTAATGTTTATGCTGTTTCAAAAGCCACCCCAGGCTCCCTGAAATGGCATTAATTAGCTCTTACTAGCCAGGAAGTCACTTTTGTGTCTACATGAACCCCTTTGTATATTGTGATGTTTTTCTTCTGGTTTTATTTATTTATAATAAACATTTAAAAACATTTGTTTACTGATTTGTGTGCATGTGGCATGCATGTGGAAGTGACAAGGACAACTTGCAAGCATTGATTCTCTCCTTCCACCCTGTGGGTTCTGGAATCAAATGTCAAGCTATCACACTTTGGGACAAAGTCATTTTCACTTTCTGAGCGATTTTACTGGTCCTTGTCTTCATACTTAGTGGAGATATAGTTAGTCCATCATGGCCACTGTTGCACACATGTGTGCTCACATTTATGTGTTTTTGTATACATATGTATAAAAAGTGTTATTTATTGTCAAAATTATTTTGGAGCCAATGTACCTACCACTTTCCCTTGTTCCCTTTAGGAATCTAGGATTTAAGATCTGTTTCAGTAAGTTCTTGTTCTATGCCTATGTTTGTCTTCTGTAAGAAGTCTATAAAATTAGACAAGCTTTGTTAATACTTGCCAAAATTCTGTTGCCTTTTATTTCATTACATGTTCAATAACCCTATCATGCATCAGATATACCCCTAGATATACACAAAGTGCCATCATACTGGCCATCTAGCCTATAAAGCTCATATTTATAGAGCTTTATAGCAGAATCTAGAAAATGTCAACTTCAAAATAAGATGTGTCGTGCCATTATATTTATTATCACATGGTCAATAAAAAGAAGTACTTGTGATGTAATTAAAAATAACATACCAGGTAAAATTGGTTGTCCAGCAATTCCCAGTGGTGCCATTCCAAGATTATTCATTGCTGTGGCCCATGCAGTTGGATCAGACACAGGCAGCGTCATTGCAGTAGAATCTACATTCAGAGTTCTAGTATTATCAGCTGAAATGAAATGACAGGGCAAATAATTTGTTGTGTTGAGGTTCCGGTATCTAGTTTAGCTATTAGAGAAAACTGTGGCAAACACTTTACAAAATGGTCAATGGACAAGTGGTGGATAAGGCCTAAATGCAATGCTACTTTTCTTACAAGGATTGAAATAATACAACTTGAAGTGGCAGGAAGTCATGAAATTTGAAAGCAATTTACCAGATGGCATTTTAGTGTATTTCCTTCCTACCCTTTCCCCCGTCTCTCCCAATCACAAATTAACACATCAAAGGAGATTGGAATAATTAAGAATTTTCTTATCCTTTGTCTACTAGCATATTATTACTTCAGCAGATTCTATTCAAACTCCTCAGAAATACAAACCAAGAAAATAAAATCATCCAAGGGCTTCTGTAGTTGGCAATAAAATATGAAAATTACATTCCTGATGAGATTTTAGGTCCTTGCAGTAGTACAATTGAAAGAGCTGAGCAAATATATCATCAGCTAATAGAACATTCTGGGGGTTAGGGGAGAACCAATGAAAAAACAGACAGTCCACATGGCTCCTATCCACAAAGACTGCAAGTCTAGTTGGAGACAGATGACAATGATAATGATAATTACTGTTAGTACTAGCACCACCTCAGCCTTCCACTACTACTAATTATTGCATGCTTACCATATGTCAACTAAAGCAGCTGGCAAGCGTCATTGTCATTTAACTTTTGGGACGAAGTTATGAGGTGGGGAGGATTTATATCTGTATGTAACAAATGAGAGGTTTCTAAAGATCATCTCTTTTACCCAAGGTTGTACAAAATATATACATTTTAGTCACTATGGTCTAATATACCTAATGAAATAATTAAGAGCCAAGGAAATACTTGAGTGGTATAGACTAGATTACTGAAGATTAAGGAATAAAGAGGTTTTGTGGTCTGAGTAGGTAGAAATTATAGAGAACGGATGTTAAAAGAGCAGTACAGAATTGTATAGAGTAAATTTTGAATGATAGCTAGCTATTAACTAGTAAAGAAAAGGAAGGGACCCCCTAGAAAAGTCACTGAAGTGGGTTATAAGGGCATGTGATAATTGAGTTGGGTGAGATAGAGTCAGTAAGTTATCTGAGCACAAAAGGGTTTTAATTTGGGAATTTTCCCCGATAGCTGATAGCCTCCAGGTAAAAGAAAATCACACAGCCTTTCTACTATGGCCCAATATGAACATCTGCCAATTAGACCCCTGAAGGCAACTCTGATCTAAGTGTAGCTTATTAATGTCCATCATGTCCGTCCAAGGTGGCAACATCAGGGATGGTCCTTGGCTGCGTTATTTATACTTGTGCTATTTTAGTCCTGGTGAGAACAAGCAAACGTCCAAAGACATTAGTTTTGAGATTCCAGTTTTTGTCATTCTTCTGTGTTGAATTTGCCTTCCCTCCAACAACACCCACATGCATACAGAGAGGAGGGAAGGGGGAGAGAGAGGGAGAGGACCATAAGTATCCCACATTACAGCCTGAGCTGCTGACTGCCCTGCCTGCAGGAACTCTAGTCCTCACACCCATGTTCAGTGCTCTCTTATGAAAACAAACATGTATCATCAAACATCCTTTGGGTCCAGAGTTAACAGAAGCAATAATTAGGTCCAGCTGGATTTCCAATTTCCAGGTAGCAAGTGTTTAGGGGAACTCTGATTTGAGACTGCAGAATGGCTCCCAGGGAATACAGGCACTTCCACAGGAGCTGTAATTCCTTTAGCCACCCATAAGGCTGCACTTCCGGGTTCGGAGGCCAGCATACATAACCCAGGTGCACATGCATGAGTTGCCCACTATCTGCGTCACCAGCGTTTGACGTAGAAGCCTCTGTGCGCAGGGCGTGGCACCACCCGTCACCAGCGTCTGATGACGTAGACACGTCTTTCTCCTCATGCACATGTGCTGGGAAACCTTTAAAAGCTAAANCATGCATGAGTTGCCCACTATCTGCGTCACCAGCGTTTGACGTAGAAGCCTCTGTGCGCAGGGCGTGGCACCACCCGTCACCAGCGTCTGATGACGTAGACACGTCTTTCTCCTCATGCACATGTGCTGGGAAACCTTTAAAAGCTAAAGGCGCCATTCCTCGCGCTCTCTCTCACCCTGTTCACCATTTCCTACGGGCCCGTTTGCACATATCTTTAACAAACCTATACACGTGGGTTCGTTTGTGTCTCACGGATTATTGGATTATTTCTTGGATTATTAGGAGCTAGGTCCCAGTGTCAAAAATGCTTTTCTTTTGCCTCTTTTATTTATCCTCAGCATGGCTATGTATTCCTGTGAAAAAGAAAAACTAACAACTCGGGAATGCTTCTCAACATGGGACATGAAATCCAATAATGGAATTTACAACATCAACCTTTCAAAACTGAACAAATCTGGGGGCCAGGGAGAGAAGGATAATGATCTAAACTGTCAGTTTTAAAGGACAATACAGTAGTCTTCTTTTCAAAATGTCTACTAATCAAAGTGCCTGTTAAGATGTTCAAGAGCACAGTTCCCAGGAAGGCTTGTTTATAAGGACAGATAAGGACCCTGTGGAACTAGTAGCATTATTTTACCACAAAGACTGTCCTTCCTAAATTCCCAAGTGTGTTTTAAATGTTCTTCTAATCTCCCTCACTTCTTGGACCACCTAACCCCCACCTTGTCAAATCCTACTCATTTTCCATGGGTTATCTTAAATACCATAACCTTTCCTGTGAAGCCGCTTCACTGGAATGAATTATTCCTTCCTATATGTTCTCATTACATTTTATCTTGTGTGTGATTTTTATATGTTTGCTTATTCTTAGAATCCTCCTCCTCAAACCCAGTTTTTGGTGCGTCTTGCTCTACAGCAGGTTCTGAGCTAGCGACTAGGGTACAGAGATGAACAAAACCTGGTTACTGGAAGAGCTTGCAGTACAGTGGGAGGCACAGATACACAAAGAACCAAATAGCAATTATTGTAATAAGCATTACAATGAGTAGAGTGCTATGGGACTCCAGGAGAATAGGTAATGTTACAGGAATGGGTTTAGGTATACATATCTGGAGCTGGGAAGGATGGAGATGAGTTGCCAGAGAAGCTTTTGCTGGAAAAGATCATTTCAATGTGTCCTTAAGGAAGGCTATGATTTTCTTCCAGATAATGAATTGGAAGATCATCAGGTTAGAGAAACGTAGGAATCAAGAACAACTGAATATTTACTACCGACTGTCTTGTAGCTCTTGGCTACACTTCTATATTCTAGCTAGTCACTCCTTTAGGTCAGAGATGGGGTTTAAGAGATTAGGCATCTTTTTTAATAATGTTTTTGAGACAGAGTCTCGTTACATTGCCCTGGCTTGTTTGGAGCCGACAGAGATTTGTCTGCTTCTGTCTTGTAAGTGCTGGGTTACGGGTGTGTGGCAGCACAGCCAGTGCAGACATCTTTCTAAGCCTCCAGCTCTTAATGCCTTGTGTGGTATAAAGAAGCAAGTCATGAAATGGCATTCATTGATTGTCTACATCCATGTTCAAAATGATAAACTTTTAAATATAGAGATGGCATTATTGCTAAACCAATTCTCAATAGCAACTAAAAATATGTAGGAATTTGCTTAGAGTTACAACCAGAGATAGATCTATGCAACTAATAATTTAGTCTGATCTTATTATCTATAACCACGTGCCTATATCAGCACAATCATTTATGTAAGCAAGATTGCAAAAGTTTTCATTCAAAGACAAATTTTAGGTGATCTTTTGCTTCCCAGCTGTCCAGATTAATGGTTCACATTATCAAAGCATGCTATGCTAAACATATCTGTAGAATTATCACTAAGCAGTGGAAAAGTTGAGCTTTAGTCTAATTCTCTTTCAAGCCTAAATATGGATATCTGAAAATTTCTTTAAGTATCTTATCAAACTAGTCTCACATCACAGAGGAGGATGCCACCATTTCCTCTTACTCCTATAATTTACTATTAGCAGCCAAGAATAATCAGAAAGGGCTAGAGGTGGCTCACTGTCTAAGAGTGCTTAGCATGCAACTTTGAGAACCAAAGTTCAGATCCCAGCACACACATAACATGTGAGTACCCCATAAATGCCTATATCTTCAGTTCTAAAGTGGGTGGAAAGGAAGGGGTTACTGGTGTTTGCTGAATTTCAGCCTAAGATAATACAATCCCCAAGTCCATGGAGACACCCTGCCTCAAAACAACTGGCAGAAAATGATAGAAGAGGAAAAACGTGGCTCTCTTCTGGCTTCTATGCATGTGCCCAGGCAAATATAGTTGCATACATATGTGTACATATGTACACACACACACAAATTGTCTCCAAAAAGAAAAGAAAGGAATATTCACATCACAGAGGAGGATGTCGCTCTGTTTCCTCTGACTCCTATAAATTGCTAGTAGCAGCCAAGAATACTCAGAAAGGCTAGAGAGAAGGCAAATGCCAGTGATGCAAAAATGCTCTTCAAAATACCTTCCCTAGTTCTACTTTGCTGTGTGACAACTCCTCAAGTTATAGAGTAGTTGTTCATAAGTGCTTTCGGGGTGACTGGATTGAAGATATAGCACTTTGGAATAAGAGTGCGTAAGTATCAAAGGAATGAAAGCTTTTGAAGTGATTGCCCACTCTAACTTGATGTCTCTCTAGAACTAACAAGTCAGTGCCTGTTTATGAACCACTGATTACTCAATTCTGTAAAAGTTATTAGAAAATGAAGATTACACATTCTATCAGACAGGAGTTTATGGTTATGAACGTTTCTCTTTTTTTTTCTTTTGAAATAAGTAGAATGAATATGTTGGTACCATCTCTTTATGTATATTCTTTTTTGATTTTTTTTGAGATAGGGTTTCTCTACAAAACAGTTCTGGCTGTCTTGGAACTAGCTCTTATAGACCAGGCTGGTCTCAAACTCACAGAGATCCATCTGCCTCTGCCTCCTTAGTGCTGTGATTAAAGGTGTGTGCCACCACCGCCCAGCTCAACTATATTCTTTTATTCAAATAAAAACTCTCCTTTCTTGGCAATTTACTCTTCTCCAATTCTTTTTTAATAATTAATAATTATTAAAATAATAATTTTTAATAAATTATTATTTTAGTAATATTTAAAAAATAATAGTATTTATTTATCTTGTGTTTGTATGTGGAAAAGCATATGCCATGCATTCATGGAGGTCAGAGTATATGACTTGTGTGAGTTGGTCAGTGGACATAAATCTCATTTACTTTTGTTACTTCTACCAATAAATCTACTTTTAAATAAGAGAACTCTGCAATGTTCAATGTGGGGATTACCTGCATTGTCTACTTAATAGATCTAAAGCTATCCAAAATCTTTTTATACTGTGTGATTCTGGCCTGTGGACTTAGCTCTCTAGTCTGCATAAGGAATATAGTACAAAACAGAGGAGACCCCAGACAATCGAACCATACCAGTACTTATAAAAATGGCAAATAATATAACAGAAACCATAATAGGCCTAAGTATAACACAAATTCTAATTGGTCTTAATAAAAACCTGGAGTCAGATATCAGGGGGTAAAAGCTAACAGATCGGTGAAGCAGTGCAGCCAGCCACTGGAGAGACCTTTTACCTCTACTGAATCCTCAGACCAAAAGGGCTGACTGTCCTCAGACTGCACTGCTCTCCTGTCTCCTCCCACCTTACATTCCTTTCTCTGCCCAGCCTTATCAGTACCACTCCTGTCTCCATCTCCCTAATGCTGGGATTAAAGGCGTGGGATCCCAAGTGCTGGGATCACCTTTGTGTGAGCTCTGTTTCTCTTTTAGACTGATTCAATCTCATGTAACAGAGATCCATCTGCCTCTGTCTCCTGAGTCCTGGGATGAAAGGCCACTCCCTGACTTCCAGGGGCTTAGCGCTGCACTCTGATCTTCAGACAAAGTTTATTTGTTAAAACACAAACAAAATATCACTACACCTAACACTTTGATCATGCTTACTATATGCCAGGCATTGTTCTGGCATTTTATAAAAAAACGTATATTAATTTAAAACTCAAAGCAACTCTATGAAAGAACTTTTCATTATCCCATTGTATTGATGAGTTAATAGGAAGAGAGGATAGACAGTGAGCTTTCAGTGGAGCTGGAATACAAACTTACAAAGCCTGACTCCACTAGTTCTGCTCTTACCTACTACACTATATTAAGCCAGGGTAGTCAAAAAATTATACACAATTTGAGGTTGGACTTATGGGTATACCTCACATCTTCTAGTGGTTCTCAATGGAAGCTTGACAATATCTGGAGACAATTTTGTTTGTACCATTTGGGGTCAGGAAGTTGCTACTGAGATCTGTTTAGTGAGTGGATAGAGGCAGAGAAGCTGAGAATCATCTTTTGTCCTTTGGGACAGTCTGCTAAAGTTAAGAATTATCTGGCTCCAAATGTCTATTGTATCGACTTTGAGAGACTTTTCTCTATGGCAGCTATTTTGTGTGTTTCTTAAAAAATACGTATTTATTAACTTATTTGTGGTAGATATGCCAGACTCACAGATGTATGCCACCTCATCTAGCACCTTTGTTCCAGGCAAGTTCCAGGGATTGAATCCAACCTATTGAAGTTGGGTCACTATGCTTGCTTGTGTGGTTAGCACGTTTACCCACTGAGCCATCCCCATAGTTTACAATTATGTGGATTCTTAATGAAGAGTGGTCTGTACTCCTGGTTTCTTTGCAAACCTGAATCATCTATCACTTGCACAGTCAATTCCATGTCCACAGTTCTTGCCCTACTCTCTCATGCTACTATACAGTAAAAACTAAATCTAATCTGGTTGGACACCCAGGAATCTATTAAAATGTTTGTCCATTTCTATGTGTTACATCAAAGAAATCATTACTGTGGTGGCAGTGGGAACAGGCAGTATCGATGGCTGATAGACTGCTGTTTAGAGAGTGGTACTGGAAATAGCATTAGGAATCCCACTATGATGAAAGGAAGCGAGAGAAACTTTAGAAAATGTTTGCATAGAACACAAAAGAAACCTGCATTTTTGGCACATTACATAGAACCCTGTATGCAATAGGTACACAAAAATATTTCCTTTGATAGATTATGGTGTAAGGATAGGATTGTGTATCCCAGCACTGAATAACATTGTGCTTTCATTTCTTGGGCTAATAGAAAGGAAACAGCAGAATAAATCATGTTTTCGAATTGCATTAAGCCTAAGGCTCAAGGTTTTATCTTCTGCTTGATATTTATTGCTCATGAAGCAATATATTGTGCTTTGCAAGTGTTATTTTCATTTTCTTTGAAAATTACCAATCCATCATTGTTTGGGAACAATGCACTGAAGCCCCAGGTACCCATTCTCCTGTTGCAGATGTCACTGGCAGTGACGCCACAGCTTGCATCATGGTTATGCAGGTTGAAAGAGCTGACAATAAATTCTGTAAGACAAAGCTCTAAGACAGCAAAGACAGATGACGCTATTAGACAAGCAGGGGCTTTGCCTCCCTGTGAGTATTATCTAGGATGGATCAAAGAGCCACTCAAGAGAACTAGGATGTCACAACTTATTCTTACTGGAAAGGGAAGGGGAGATGAGGGCAATGAGAGGGAGGGGATAAGGAAAGAAAAAGAGGGGGGAAGAAAAGGGTCTTTTTGTTGAGCAAAGGGTCTTAATGTTAGTGTATACAGTAAGTAACCATTCTCACATGGGTTGTGAGTGGAGCAGGAAGGGTGAGAGATAGGATAATCCTTAAAACATACAGATGAGAATTTTAGGGTATAAGGTACTTCCACAAAACTAAACAGCATCTCAGTGATTCAATACTCTTATGAACAAGCAGGATAGTCCTAGAGATAGTACTGGAACAATTATGAGAATGTTGCAGGTTTTAAACTAATTCTATTAGACATGCACAGAATAAAGCCAGCCAAAATTCCAGTATAAATGGGGACAAGAGTTCAGGAAGTCCTACCCACAGTTAAGGAGATATTGGAGGCTGATGGCCTCTTGGGGGAGTGTCAGTTTTCTTCAGGGATGCAGCCCCTGATAGGTTGTCTACATGCTAGTGGATGGTGGCCCTACATCCATGCACATACTGGCAACACTAACTGGACTCAGTGGGATAAGAAAGCAGAGTGCATGTGGTTGGGAGGTAGAAGTGGTGAGGGACATTGAAAGATCTGAAAAAGAGGGAAGGGGTTGGGTTTGAGCAAAACTCATATTTGTATGCAAGTGCTCTGGTAACAGTTACAGTGACAGTAGGGTGGTGGTAGTAAGGAAGCAGGCCACAGGTTTTGGCCCATTCCCAGTTGGGAATTCATAGCCTATATCCTGTATCTATGAAGGCAACACAGTGGAGTGGAAGCAACAGACCTTGGAGGCAGACAGAATCAAATATTCTAACCATAGTTCTGGTATTTATTACTTGTGTGAATTGACAGATTGATAAACTTTTTAATCAGTTTATTCACCTATAGCTGAACATACTGATAATATTTCAGGTTCGAAGACAATGGCAATTATTCAGTCACTGTCCCTCCCATTTTCAAATGTGCGTATGGTTTGTGTGCCTGTATGTACATGTTTTGCATGTGTGTGTGTAAATGTGTGTGGATATGCATACTTGTGTGTGCGTGTGTGGATGCCCAATGCTGGTGTTGGAAATCACCTTCTTTTTTGTTAAAAATTTCCTCCCCCTCCCCTCCTCCCATTTCCCTCCCAGTCCCCCCACTCCCCATCTCCCTCCCTCTCCAGTCCAAAGAGCAGTCAGGGTTCCCTGCCCTGTGGGAAG
>LOJH01043389.1:0-14003 GCA_001685095.1 Ellobius talpinus
CGAAGAAGAAGGAGGAGGAGGAGGAGGAGAAGGGGGAGGGGGAAGGGGAGGGAGTGGGGAAGGACTCAGTTTTCTTTAAGGGGCTGGCCACAGGGAGTTTGACCATACTTCAGTGAGTATATGGGCAACAAAAATTTATTTTTTTCTTTTTCTTCTCTTTTTTTAGAGTGGGGACAGGGAGGTCCCAAGGGTTGGGGTTGGGTCTGGAAGGAATGGGAAGTGAGAGCGCTGGGGGCTCATGATGTGAAATTCCTAAACAATAAAATATTATGGAAAAAGAAAAAAATAACTAAAGCAAAAAAAAGCCACCAGTTTTTCTATACAGCAATAACTTGCTGAGAAAGGAAGCAGGGAAATGATCTCACTCACAATAGCTTAAAAATACCTAGAAACACACCTAGCCAGAGCAGTGAAGGAATTTGACAAAGAGAACTTTTAAATAGTTAGGAGTAAAATCAAAGTGGACGCTGGAAGATGGATAGACCTCTCATGCTCACATAGTAAAGAATCAATATTGTGGAAATGAGTATGGTATGAAAAGAGCAATCAATGCAATCACCATAAAAATTCCAGGGACTTTTTTTTATGTAATTAGGAGAAATTATCCTAAAATTTATATGAAAACAGGAGCGTCCCTGAACTGCCAAAGTAGTTATGAGCATAAGGCAATGCTGGAGGTATCACAATACTTTATTTCAAATTATACTGTAGAGCCACAGGAACAAAATCAGCATAATACTGGCACAAAAAACAAACACACTGACCAATGGAGTTGCATAAAGCACTCAGAAACAAACTTAGAAAACGATAGTCACTTAATTTCTGACAAGGATGCAAAAACGTATGCTGGAGAAGACATAGATGAATGAACTATATTCCTATCATAACCTGCACAGAATTCAATATAAAATATATCAAAGACCTTAGTATAAGGACTGAAATTCTGAAACTGCTAGAGGAAAACAAAACAACTTCCCTGGGGACTGCAGATCCTCGCAAAGATCCAGCCTTCCTCTCCAACCTGTCCCTTTGTGTCACCTGTCAATACCTGGAGGCACCCTCTACCTCCAAATAGACCCATACTACTCACTCTGCACAAAATTCTACTCAAACTGGATCAAAGACCTTAAAATAAGGCCAGATACACTAATAGAGGAGAAACTGGGGAATAGCCTTGAACTCGTGGCACAGGAAAAGACTTTTGAATAAAATACCAATGGCATAGGCACTAATATCAACAATTAAAAACATGTGACCCCATGAAATGGAAAAGCTTTTGCATAGCAAAGAAGACTGTCATTCAGGCAAAGCAGTAGCCTACAGAATGAGAAAATACTTTTTTTTTTTTTAAAAAAAAAACTAATTACACATCTGATAGAAGGCTAAAAATACAATGATCTCTACAACCTGGACATTAAGAAAACAAATAATTCAATTTATAAATAAGCTACAGATCTAAGCAAAGACTTCTCAAATGAGGAAACACAAATGGCTGAGATGCACTTAAAGAAATGTTCAATATTGTTAGTCATAAGGGAAATACAAAGCAAACCTACTTCGAGATTTTATCTTACACCAGCCAGAATGGCTAAAATCAATAAAACAAATGACAGTTCATGCTGGCAAGGTTGTGGAGTAAGGGGAACACTCATCTATCGCTGGTGGGAGTGCAAATTTGTATAGCTACTATGGAAACCAGTGTGTCAGTTCCTCAGGAGGATGTGAATGCATCTACCTCCAGATCTAGCTGTACTGCTTTTGGGTATATCCCCCAAAGGACTCTACATCCTACCACAGAGACACTTGCTCACCCTTGTAGTAGTACAATGTTAAGTTCTTTGTTCCCTTTTGGGGGACCCTCCACCCATCTCCCAAATGAATCACACAAGGAATCTTATTCCTAGTTATAACAGGGACCTAGGTGAAAACTAAATCATAGCAATAAAATGACTCCTAACAGCATTCTGTTATACTCATAGATCAGCATCTTGCTCAGCCATCATCAGAAACTTCCTCCTTCAGTAGATGGGAACGAATACAGAGACTCACAAATGGAAAATGTGCAGAGAGACCTTGGAACACTCAGTCTTAAATGGGATGTCTCCGTCAAATCCTTTCCCCCAGGACTCAGAGAAGAGAGGGTGTGGGGACTGTAAGAGTCAGAGGGGGTAAGACTGCAGAAACAAAGCCTTCTATACACTACGACTTATGCACACATTAACTCACAGGGCCTGCACAGATCCAAGCCAAATGTTTTCCCAGCCCTAAGAGGGGATGTGAACACAAGTCCACATTTGTAACCCAGAATCTACCCTATTTTGTATCTAACAAATGCTTGCAAAGGAAAAATTAGTTTTGTTCAATGTGGTCTCACTGAGTATGCAGACCACACTTGGGAGGACGCGCCCATGCCCAGCAGCAGATGACCAACACAAGCCAAATGCATGGTATTTTAGGAGGTCTTTTGTCTCATAACACTTGGGGCATTTTTCTTACCATTCAGGTCTTTTTGCTTAACTATTATGGCTTCTGACTTTTATTTTTTTATGGGATTCCTCTGTATGTGAATGTATGTGTCTCTGTGACTGTATTTGTTTCTTCTGCTTTTTTTTGCCCCCTCTTTTCTGTTTGTGTGTTTGCCTTGTCTTATTCTAGTTTATTTGTTTTCATTTTTAATTAACTTTTTATTTTTTTAAAAAAATCCATATTTTATTCTTGTACAAGCCAATCCCAGTTCCCACTCCCTTCCCTCCTTCTGCTCCCTCTACCTTCTCCCACCCTACCCCCATCCACTCCTCAGAGATGGTAATGCTTCCCATGGGGAGCCACCAAAGTCTAGCACATTGCTTTGAGGCAGGACCAAAGCCCTCCTTACTATTATCTAGGCTTAGCAAGGTATCCCTCCAAAGAGAATGGGTTCCAAAGAGCCAGTTCAAGCAGTAAGGATAAATCCTGGTCTCACTGCCCCAGCCACACAACTGTCACCCACATTCAGAGGGCCTAGTTTGGTCCTATGCTGGTTCCTCCACTGTCAGGTTGGAGTTGGTGAACTCCCATTAGCTCAGGTCAGCTGTTTCTGTGGGTGTCCCCATCATGGTCTTGACCCCTTTGTTCATATTATTGCTCCTCCCTCTCTTCAACTGGACTTTGGGAGCTCAGCCTGGCGTCTGCTGCGGGTCTCTGCATCTGCTTCCATCTGTTGCTGGATGAAGGGTCTATGATGACATTGTTTTCATTTTTATCTTATTTTATTTTTTAGATGCCTCTTTGTTTTGTAATGAAAGAAAGAGAGGAGGGGAGAGAAAGGTATGTATTTGGGTGGATGGGAAGGTGAGGAGGATCTGGGTGGAGTTGGGTGAGGGGAAACCTTGATAAAAATATATTGTATGGGGAAAGTTTTTTTTAAAATAATGATAATAACTATAAAAAGAACAAAAAGCAAAAAACAAAACAAAACAAAAACCCCAACAGTCTTAGTTCCCAACCCCGTTTCTTTCATGGATCCTAGAAAATCAATTTAATCATTTTTTTCTGAAGTACATTAGAAAATAGTTTATTTTAGGGAAGTAGAAAAAGACAAGATCTCCTGAGTAAATTGGTAGCATGGGGACCTTGGGAGAGGGTTGAAAGATAGGGGAGAGGCAGGGAGGGGAACAGAGAAAAATGTAGAGCTCAATAAAAATCAATAAAAAAGACATAAAAATTCTGATTGCTTTCAAAAAAGAAAAGTATATAAATAATAAAAACAAAAAAGAAAATGCTGTATTTTATATTAAATTGTTTTACTTTAAAAAATTTGGAAAACACAGGCAGAGACTTTCTGGAATGTACTGCAGTAGCTTTGGAAATAGCCCTATGAACTGACAAAAAATGGATTGCATGCAATTAAAAAATTTCTTCCCAGCAAAGGCAATGTCTAGCAGAGTGAGGGACAGCCTATTGTGTATCTGACAAGGGATTAATAAATAAAATCTACAAGGCCCCATAATCCTATCTGTAAGAAGGCAAAGACAGTTCTCAAAAGGAAAAACACAATTGCCTAGAAGACAAGTCCAAAATTCCTGTCACTATGAAAATGCAAATCAAAACTACATTGAGATTCTATCTTACTCCAGCCAGACTGGCTACCCTCAAGAAAGTGAATGACAGAAAATTCAGGGGAAGAAGGAGAGAAGATGAACCCTTATATTCTGCTAGTGGGGATGTAATTTGGTGAAGCCAGTATGGAATTCAGTATGGAAGTACCTTAAAAAAATAAAAATAAGCCTACAACTTTACCCAGCTATACTGCTCTTGGGTAGATTCCTGAAATATTCCAAGCAAGCATACCAATAGCAAGGAAATGTAACTGACCTACATGTCCAGCTACAGGTGACTAGACAAAGAAGATGTGGTATATGTACCCCGTGGAAATTTATTCTTTCATAAAGAAAAATGAAACTGTGATTTGCAGTAAAAGGGATAGAATAGGAGAGCATCATGTCAAAAAAATGAGCTGGATTCTGAAATACAAATTTTCTATGTTTTCACTCATATGCAGAAACTAGAATATGTATAAATGCCCCCAAAACAGGAGTCTACGAGGGGAAGATGAGTTCAGTGGTGTAGGGGGGCAAAGGGGCAAGAGAGAACAATGGGGGAGTTAGAAAGAAAAATACCATATTTCTTCTCGTTGCAGCATCTAGATTTATAGGTAGATGGTAGTTGGGAGGGTGGACAGACAGACAGACAGACAGATAAAATGAAAGCAGAAGTGGACTACCCAAGCAAAGGAAGTGGATCAGAGCAAAACAAGAACTTAACAGAAATGTGGATATAAGTGCAATACAATGATACCCATGTATGAAGACGTTATAATGAAACCAATTATTGTGTATACTAACAGTTGAAAAAGAATCATGTCTGCTTAATTTTGACATATTTGACAATTTTCATAGATTTGTACCTTAATTTAATATAAATACACATGATATACTATGGGTTTTGTCCTGTGTCTTGGTTATTTCACTTAGAATATTATCACCTAAAGTTTATCTCTGTTGTTGCAAATGACAGGATTTTCTCTCTTCGAGAGCATGAATGATACTCGCTCTCCCCAGCTCTCTGTTGGCACCTACAGAACACACCATATTCATCTCTCTGTCTCTGGTTTAGTTCACATTACATCTTGATCTCTCTTTCCATCCATTTCTTACAAATGATGTGATTTGTCTCGAGTGGTTGAATAATTGTGTGTACCTGCCTCGGTTTCAGTTCCCACGCTGGCAGATGCTGAGACTGACTCCAGGGTTGGGGTGTTGTGAACAGGGCCACAGCAAACATGGAGGCCTTCTCTAGTTCTCCTTTTCGCTTTGTTTCTTTCCTCCAAGTTCTTTTTCTTCATGAGTCTTTTTTCAGGGCCTTGTTGCTTGTGCTGTGTGTGTGTGTTTTCACATGAGTTTGAATCAGTGGCACTATTCATTTTTATGAATAAGGTCTTCAAATGTTGAATAGAACACTGTGAGTGGAAATTCTAAGTGCTTATTGCATTGAATGCCCAAGTGCTTTGATAAATAGTCTGTGCCTTCCTCTAAGGGAATCTTTAAATGTCAATATTTTTAGCCTTTCCTGTCAGGCTCATTCTTCAAAGGGTAATCCTTGACTCTCTTGCCGGGATGATGGGACTGAGATCACTGTCCAGGAAGCCTAGCTGGGCCTATGGTTCTAGTTGTATACTGACCTTTTGGCACCAACTTAGCTCTGTATTTATTGTGTTGTCTCTGGTCTTCTGTGTTTCATGTTCTGTCTGAGTAGATGGGTTAAAATTCATCAGGGTTATAAGGACTTTGACCCAAGGTTCTTGCTTTCAGCTCAAGTCAAATGGACTCGGTCATGTCTGGTTTATTCAACTCTTAAGAATTTCCAAGGTTCTGTAACTTATCAAATTTTTGACATATAGTTAGCTTACTTCTTATTGGATTTCCCATTAAGGATTCAAGCCTCATTTTTCTCTGCTCTGTTATGCAATTCCTCATTTATTGCTTGTCAGCTTCTAGATTCTGTTGATATCTCCCATATGCTGTAATCATTTCTCTATTTTTGTGGATTTATAGTTTTAAATACTTCCCTCTCATTTTAGTGGAATTGCAGGAGGTCAAGGAGAAACAATTATGTTCAATCCACTGATTTTACCCACAGATTTACACTTTCCATTTTAAATTAAGTAAAAAAAAACCCTTTCAAAACATAATAGTTCAAGTGTATAAATTTTAGCTGCCCGAGAGGCTGAGGTGAAAGGATTGCTCAAACCTGGTATTTTGAAGTTAGCCTTGACAACACAATGCAACTTCATTTCAAAAACAAAATATTCCTTGAAATTCAAGGACATGAGTAGTACAGTTACATTAAGCAAATTTACTTGTTGTTTCATGAATACCACAGTAATATTAAACATATTTACTTGTTGCTTACTTCAGCTTTAAAAGATAAAATGATTTGGATGAAAGTGGAGATGATTTTGTGAAGTGAAATGGGTCGAGACAAAGACCGTGTCAACTCATTCACATGGGAAATGGAGCGTGGTCAAGAGTAGAATGCTGGTGACCAGAAGTAGGGAAAGTGGGGGAGGAGTGATGGGAAGATATTGATCAGTGGATGCTAAATTATAGGAATAAGATGTTCTAGATATTATATAATAGAGTAACTATAGATAACAGCAATTGGTGCACATTTCAAAAAGCTAAGAGAAAGGGTTAGAAGGTCTTTACCATAAAGAAATTATGAATGTTTGAGGAGATAAAGGTGCTTAGCCTTATTTAAACAGCATGACATATATATGCGTATTGAACATGACGTGGTGTTCCTGCTTTCAATGCAACTTTTATGGTTTAAAATTGTTAGTGTATATATTTTTTACTCTATTTTAATTTTATTGAAAATAGATTTTTTTAATAAAATACATCCTTAATATGGTTTGCCTTCTCCCAACACCTCTGATATCCTCTCCATCAACCCTCCTATCTAAATCCAGACTCTTTCTCTTGTTAGAAAATAAACAGGCATTTAAAGTAAAATAAGATAAAATAAAAACAAACCAAAAGAGGGCTAAACAAACAAAGTGTGATGGTTTGAATAAGAATGGCCTCCATAGACTCATATATCTGAATGTCACTGGTGAATGTCACTATTTAAAAGGATTAGAAGGATTAGAAGCCATGGCCTTGTTGGTGCAGGTGTGGCCTTGTTGGAGAAGGTGTCTCACTGCGAATGGGCATTGAGGTTTAAAAAGCTCATGCCAGGCAATTAAGATGTAACTCTCAGCTACTTCTTCAGTACCATGCCTGTCTGCCACCATGCTCTCTGTTTTGATGATACTGGACAAAACCTCTGAAACTGTAAGTAAGCCCCCAATTAAGTGCTTTTTTTAAATAAGATTTGCCTTGAAGCAATAGAACAGTGACTAAGACAAAAAGAAAAAGAGCCAAAGGAAAAGAACAAGAAATACATATAGACACAGAAATACATAGACCACAAAAATGGAAGCTGATATATATATCCTCCAAAGATGCCACTGTGAAACAGTCCTGCTTTCCTGTTTGTCCTGGAACTTACTAGGTTGGCCTCAAACTCAGAGATCTGCCAGCCTCTGCCTTCCTAGTGCTGGGATTAAAGGTATATGCTACCACCACCCAACTTGAGTGGGGTTTTAACCACCATGTAAATAATTCTGTTCCCATTAATTCTCCATACTGAGGTAAAACCCAATTTATTTAATGTGGAGAGCCCACACAGAAAGCCCTTGAATTCTCAGAAGAGGATGATATCTGTTCTGCTCTGGGATGCCTCAGCAATAACTGTCTTTTAGTTCTGGCTTAAGTCTGACTGCAGCTGAAGAGGAGCTACCCAATAGATGCTTCTCACATTCTTGACTTGAGAAAAAGAAGAGACAATGAAATGCTTCAGATCACTGAAATATAGGTTTTGTAACAGAGCTGTGGAAATTTGACTTGTTGTATCCAAATATTTTCCAAATATGGATCACTGCATACCAAATGGTTCCAGAACTCATGGTATCAAGTGCACATTTGACTATAGATGCCATGAGTCAAGAATTCAGATAGCACAATGATGGCTTGATACTGTTTCATAACAGCTAATATGTGAGCTACAAAGACCTAAAGGTTGGAAACAGTTAACTGGCAAGGGACTGGTGTCATTTGGAGGTAGCTTTTCTCACTCAGCTCAGGAAATTGATACTGGTGGTCATCTGGAACTTTTGCCATGTCTGCCCTGCTTCTCTGTGTGGTTCTCATACCAGTGTGGGTGGATTAACACCAGTGTCTTCAAATCTGATCTTGGAATCCTGTAGAGTCACTTCTACCATGTTCCTGAAGTCTAAATTCAAGGGGAGGAGATATAAATCTGATTAAAAAAATTCAAATGGCTTAGAAGACTGCCACATAACTCAGAGGTCAGGCACTGCATTTTTGACAGTGTGACTAGCCTGCTGGAAGGGAAGATATTCTAAGGAGAGATACTGTGCCCATGCTGTTGGCTATTATATTGGTGAAATAGTTTTATCCCCAGTAAGTTGGATTTCCCACAGGACTCTCATGCTGAAAGAAGGAAAAGCGTGGTTCTGGACAGAGGAGGGATTTGTCTCCTGGAAAGAGATTTTACAGGTCTGACAGATTTTCAGACCACTGCTGTGGGTTATGCTCTTAGCCACCCATATTGATTCAATAAATCACTGATTGGCTAGTAACTAGGCAAGAAAGAGTATAGGTGGGGCGACCAGATTAGGAGAGTTCAGGGAAGAAGAAAGGCAGAGATGTAGTCACAAACCCAATGCAGAGGAAGCAAGATGAGAATGCCTTACTGAGAAAAGGTACCAAATGACATGGCTAAACATAGATAAGAATTATAAGTTAATTTAAGTTGTAAGAGCTAATTAATAATAAGCCTGAGCAATGGACTAAACAGTTTATAATTAATATAGGCCTTTGTGTGCTTATTTGGGACCAAATGACCACAGGACCAGGCGGGACAGAAACTTCCATCTACAGACCACCTTGTAGAAGGGACCAGAGCTAAAAGAAGGATGAATCAGCCTGCAGAAGGATCACATTCTGACACGGACTGGGTTTTAAAAATTAATTAATTTTACATACCAACCTCAGTTCCCACTCCATAATCTCTTCCCTCTCCCTCCCTCTACCCCCCACTCTACTCCACCCCACCCCCAATCCACTCCTCAGAGAGGGTAAGGCCTCCCTTGGGAAGTCAACTAAGTCTGTCCCTTCACCTCATTGAGGCAGGACCAAGACCCTCTCCCTGCCAGGTACCTAGGCTAAGTAAGGTATCTCTCCATAGAGAATGGGCTCCACAAAGTAAGTTCATGCATCAGAGTTAGATTCTGGTTTCACTGCCAGTGGCCCCAAATACGGCCCAAGCCATACCATTGTCACCTGCATTCAGGGGTCCTAGTTTGGTCCTATGCAGTTTCCCCATTCTGACATGGACTGTTTTGTTTTGAATACTTCTTGCCTTCTATTTAAAACTAAACAGCAGGTTAGGACCACAAAGATGGACTTGGGGGTGTCACTGGTCCTCTTTGTTCTACTTCCAGCATAACCACAATGACTAAGTCTCCTTTTTCTGCTTTTTGCTATTACTTATTTAACTGATCTCTTGAGGATGGGTGACTGAACCTTGCTTGTCAGGGCTGCCTTGACTCTGGCCCTGACCCTAACCACTCAGGTAATGCAGAGTGTAACTCAAGAAGACAAACTAAGTTGTTTTTCCTTTTTCTAAAAAATTGGAACTGAGGAATATGAAGGCATGGTTTAGTTGGAAGTGGAAGGTAGAAGTGGAAAAAAAACCCTAGGAATTATACACAGGGCCAAGGTAAGCCAAAGCTATGAAGAATCAGAAGCCATGGGAAAACAGCATGTCTCTTGAGTTGAGATTTAGTAAAGGAAAGGAGAAGGAGATCAAAGAAAGTTCATAGAGCCCCGGAAAGGGGCTAAAAGGCAGAAGGTCTCTCGCATGCCCCTCTTTTCTTCCAGCTCCTGTTCACTTTAGATTGCTGCTGTAGCGTTAGTTTCATCACTGTTTCCCAGTCTCCTAGGTCCTGATCAACAACAATGACCTGTCTGCTGACAACAGCCAAAATAAAATAGAACCAGTCAACAAATTTCTTCTTCCCTTGGGTTGTTTTGTGTGTGCACACCTGTGTGCATGTAGAAGCTCTTGGGGGTCAGGAGAAGCATTGGATCCCGTGGAACTGGAGTTGTAGATGTTTGTGAGTCATTCTGTGGGTTCTAGAAACTGACCTGGGATCCTCTGCAAGAGCAGTTAAGTGCTCTTGACTGTTGAACCATCGCTCTAGCCCCTCTATCCTGTTTTATTGGGAGAGGGTCTCTCAGAGAACTCAGAGCTCATCAATTGGACTATATTAGCTGGCTAGTGAGCTCTAGAGATATATTTCTCCCTCATTGGTAGAACTAAAGACATGCTATCATAACTGGTTTTTACATGGGTGGGGAGGACTGAACTCACATCCTAAAAAGGGATTAATTGGTACTTTAATAACTGATCTATGTCCCCAGGGCTTTCCTGACAATTTTGAATGGCGTGTGGTAAAAGCTGTATTGAGAGAGATAACTGTGAAGCAGCTATGGCTGTGTATGGAGAAAGAGTCGTCAGTGTTCATGACTTCTACCTGAGTACCTGAGCTTGGCCATTCTAGGCTGGGAAGATGTGTGGTGGGAAGACACAAGCACAAAAATGAAAATGAAAATAAAAAAAACAACTCCCATTATTTCTAAGGATACACTTGTTTTATATTGTGCAAAGTAATGGAAACAGATTCATAAAGATCCAGGAATTGTCTTCATAAATGGGGAAATGAAGTGCCAACAACATTTGGTCAGAATGTTTCCCCTGAAACTTACGAACATTAGCTCATACATATTGGTTATACCTCTTTCAAAGAAGTCTTTCATTGCTCTGTTAACTAGGTGATTTCTGAGCATTCTTAAAAGCATTTTGATCCTAACTACTGCTACATGCTAATCTCACTTAAAGGAGTAGTAAGCAGACATTAAAACACCACTGTTAAACACAGGTTGATTCCAAGATATCATCATTTTATTAGAGAGAATAAAGAATTATAGGTTGTGAAATATACTTTTATGTGTGTTTTTCTTATAGAAAATTTCTACCAAACACTCAGTTAAAGTATTTCCAATAGGGTGTTTTGATTGGCTCTTGCTGTGAAGTCGGGCCAGGGGAGGGCTGTACCTGCTTACAAAGGTCATTCTTTGAAAACTCCTGTGCTCTTTACTCATTGATACCACGACATGGTCACATTTAGTACCTATTGCAGTTATTTAACCTAATCATGTACCAAAGATATAATTGATCTTTCTCCTGTGGGAGGAACGTAGAATAACAATGCCCTAATTTTGTACATTTCTGTTCCCTAATGACAGGCTGTCATTTTCTATAATTTACCAGAGAGTATGAACAATGTGCGTAGGCTGGGAGCGGTTGCTTGGCAACCACCTTTTAAAAGTTTCTTAAATGTAATTGCTTCTCTGCCAGGGAAACATTGATCTCACAAATTTGCATTGGACTGATCACTAAGCAGCCCAGCAAATCTCTCTGTGCTTTTTATTCAATATTATTTGCCTTTTAAATTCTGTTGAGGTGGACTTTTAAAGCTATGGTTGTTGATTTTGAACACAGTGAGACTTCCAAATGACTACCTCTACTTTTCCATTCTTTACTGTCTTTATCTCTATTTATGCTGTCCCCATGCCCATTTGGAGTTGAGACTAGAAACTTGTGAAGAATCACAAAAGCTCTCAGGTTCTCATGGTTCTAAATGCTTTCAACACCACCAGTACAGACATAAGGAAGCTGATGTGTCAAAATCAGCACCGCACAAATATTATTCATGGTTACTGTTCCTGATTCTACCTCTTGCTGTTAATCAAACACCTATATTGCTATTTAAGAAAACATGGAATCTATGCTGACATACAGTAAATAGATCACTGCTTTTGGTTGTTATCTGCTCAGGCACTCGCTTGAAAAAGGAAATGGTTAAACACCAGAACTTAATGTCTATCTCACATTATTAATTGCTTCACATTTTCAAGTTTGCTATGGGTAGCTGACCACTTGAGGTCATTAGCATAGTTTCCACTCAGAGTAAATCTCAAACAGAAGGTGAAGGTGAGGCCTTCGTGGGGGGAATGGGAAGGCATCTGAGGACAAAGGTGTCAGTGGGCAGGTTTTGGTCTGAGTGGAGGAAACAACACAATCACACACATACTGTGCACTTCTAGTGTGCAGTTCTGGACTTGTATGAAATGCTTGGTTTACATTGTACAACGTGAGTAAAACCCCCTTCTCTTTCTCTGCTGTCATGTGTTGCTCACTCACCATGTGCAAACAGAGCTTTCTCTATGAAAAATGTAAATAGCACTTAACTACATCACAAGGTTAGTATTGGCGATTTATTAAGCTTTAAGAGCTTATCAGGATGAATAAAAGTTAAAAAGATTCCCATTTGACATTTCAAGACCACAATTGGTCTTTAGGATGCAATCCATTCTTAGGGACAGGATCGCCCCTTTGGACTGAGCATTGGTAGAAGTAAGAACTCTTGTGGCTGGCCACTCTGCTTCTCCGAGTCTTCAGCTTTCACCCCAATAGCTAACTCCAAGATTAATCTTATTAATAAGATCAATTAGAAATACAATCCACCATTAGATTGGCTCATACATAAGATGGATGAAAGGCTTGGTTTTGGAATAAGAACCCTTAAAGGCTAATGTGAGTAGAATATCACTTGCTGTCATGGTTTGAGTGTAAAATGTTTCCCTTAGTCTCATCTGTTTGGTGACTTGATCACCATCTAATGAATCTATTTTCAAAGTGAAACCTTGTGCAGGTGAAGCCTCACTAGAAAAAGTAGGCAACTGGGGGTGGGCTTGAAGTTCTAGAGCTGGGCCCCATTCCTAATAGCTCTACCTCCATGACTGCAGACATGATGTGACTGGGTTCCCTAAGCTCCTACTGTCAGTCTGTGTCAACTGTGATAGACTGCATCCTCCATATGGAAATCAAAACCTGTCTCCCCCAGGTTACCTCTTATCAGTATTTGGTCACAGGAAGAGGAAACATAACCAACATACCCTTCTTCTTTTCTCCTGTATTTTCAAAGCAAAAACAAACAAAAACAAACAAACAAAAAAGCAAAAAGGCCCTAAAACACCAATCTTACAATGTTTAAGTTTTCATTGTTTTAAATCACAAATGCTAGGAGAGATAGCTAATTGTTCTTTGAAGAGACAGCTAGGCCTAAGTTTTTAAAAATTCAGCACCCTTGACATCGTTAATGGTGCTGCTCAGTTCTGGTTTTCTTTAAAGCTCTCATTTTCAATCTTCATACTTTTTGGCATATCAAAGAATGTTCTGTGTACTCTAATACTTTGACATTATTCATAAAGTATAAAAATATGTGTGTATTAATGATAAAAGGAAAATGTTAGTTCTTAAGTTCTTCTGAAAATAACTGTTACATTGTCAGGCATGGTAGCACAAGTTTATAAGGGAAGGCAGAGACGGGAGAGTGGTGAGCCAGACTATATAATGAGAGACTGCCTCAAAACCCTAATAATAGGGAGCTAGGGAGGTGGCTCAGCAGCTAAGAGCACATACTACTTTCATAGGATCCAAATCTGACTCCCAGCACACATTTAGGACACCTCACAGCTGTGTATAACTCTAGCTGCATGGGATCTTATGTCTTTCTCTGGCCTCTGTGAACACACACACACACACAAAAAAAAAACCACACACACACAGACACACACACAATCCATTTGTAAAAAACCCAAAACAAAGAATTAAATAATATATAGATAATTATAAAAATAAATGTATGCTCATTTCAAGACTATATAAATGCTATTATTAGGTATTGATGGAGGAGGGTCATCTATGTGTTA